>VKKT01006338.1:37153-53767 GCA_008038995.1 Haliotis laevigata | reverse complement strand
AAGAGCATGAGTCAGGATAAGTATAAAATATCAATTTTACTCCAAAAATTACATTTTTGTTTGTGCAAACACAAATGTCATACTACTAATCTCCCAAAAAATCTAGTATTGGTTTCTTGTAATCCCTTTTGGCCCATGATACATTTACCACTTTTATTGCCTTGCTTGTCTGGCATCGTCATCTCCCCTACTGGTACATTCTATTATGTGCAACATCCCTGTGAGTACATCAGGTCATGCGCACTCCTTGTTTACATCCCACAATGCTCTCACTTCCTTCTTCTCCAAACATGTGTAGTAAGCACAGCACTCGCAAACGATATTCCAAACCCACCCTCCCACCCGTTATATGATGTAATTGATTCCCTGTGCTCTCGTATTACCCAATATTTTCCTAAGATTTCGGGTCCACAGACTCCAGGCAATATCCTTACATATCCTCGCATGTATCCTCCTTGTCACATTTTCATGTTTATGTCAATTTTTTTCTATATGCCATAATCTTCATAGTCAACTTAGTTTGTTTTACTTGGGGTCCTTACACCCTTGGGACTTCCTAAGTCCGCGAGGCCATGGTATACTAGTAACATATCAAAAGTACTTATATCTATTTTACCTTATTTTTGTCTTTCATTTTCATTCACTATTTGCACTGAAACTTTGACAGTTTCTTATGAATTATCAAATCATTGCATATTATCTGTTTTTAATTTCCACTTTTTTGCTATGATACTCTTTCCATGCATATTCTTAAGGCATCGAGCCATTGCAAGCAATGAATAGACGGCTGGATGTCAGAAAAATTTCAGAAAATGCTATGCAGTGTAAAATCGGAATTTTTCTTTGTTTACATTTCAAGCAAGTGTAGTCTTTCGAGCACAGCGTCCATTTTCACACCCAATATCTTTTGTTTTATTTCATCTAGACAGTTGGTATTGGTGTCAAAGACCATTTGTAATTTGATTCTAAAATGTATGGGGAATTCAGTGATGCATTTATCGCTGCTGAATATGAAATATACGTGATGTAATATGCGTCTCAATACCGGCCTTCACGAAACGCGATTTTGTAAACACTATCCAATATGGTGGAAAGCGCACTTAGGCGTTCGTTTTAGTGTATTTTCGAAAACATCCCAACTGATTCTAAGTTCATCAGCAACATTTCAGAATTATCATTAGTGATTTCATGAAAAACTGATATCAGTGATCATTAATATGCTATTTTTGAAATTCAATACTCCCAGTAATTATCCTATTTTCACGTTTCAAAACATACAGCACATAACGCTGCGAATCGCGATTTCGTATTGTGTAACAAATGGCGACATTTACAATGAAGCCTATTTTGAAACGTCCTATACAGTACTTTAGCTTTGTCTGAGATAATAGTGGTTGGTATCAAGAAACAGGGAATTTCCCGCAGAATTCGAAACTGTGCGCGTGATATATTTAGAATTTTATTGGACTTCTAAATGAGTGTAACGGTAACCCGCCATTCCTGTGGGAATATCTACTCCGGTGAGAGTCAATAGTGTTATGTGTTTTTATGTATGCACCCTTTTCCCTTAATTATTCATTTCTATAGTCCGTTTGGCTCATAATCGGACCGATGAATTGCAATCAAACTCGAAAACAACTAAACATAGAATGCTCAATGAAACACTAATCATAATCATAACATCAGACCAACTCCGTGATTTTTTTGCAGAATTTATGACCTAAAAATGAAAAAGTTGTTTAACAAACTATGATTAAAATTTTGGCACAGTTCATTATTTGTTACGAGGGAGGACTGCAAAGGGAGGAACAGCCAGGTGTACATGAAGCACGTGCACAAGTGTCATTGATTCATTAACCTGTGCTATGCCGTCTCCATCCTTTTTTGCACACATATGGAGAACTATATATAGTTCCTTGACTTATACCCTGTCCGTGCTTTCCTAGTCCATATTATATTTTTGTGTGTTTGACTCACCCTGTTGTACAATTTGTAATTGTCTGGCAGTGACCATTGTGGCTTGTATTTTCTATGATTGAAGTTAACAATATAATGTCATTCTCACCCAATCTGTGTTTGTTCATCTTTGACCCCTAGTATATTAGTTTCATTGTGGAAACGTCCTTTTAGACACTAGTGTGGAAGTTTGGTTTGCCTACAGCTATGTTTCTGTCTGCTATTTTTTATGTTACGGTACGGGAACTAAGTCAGCAGTATACTAGTATACCGTGAGGTGTCAGGCCGCCGTAACAAAGAGGAAGGACATATATGTCCCTGTGGCACCCAGGGCGTTTACCATATTTGCATTCAGTATAAATATAGGCACACCCATCTTCATAAATATTTGGGGGGGATTCAACTGCAAGTTTATACAATAATAATTCAGTATCATGTCACTTTTTTAATTCTATAATACATGTGCTTTAATTTGGATATTCATTTGTATCAAGGTGAAGATTATTTTTACATGTACAGCAAACCATTATGTTTTATATGCTAGTTGTGTGCGTAAAATGTATATGAAAATAAATACTATCTCTGCTCAATGGTTCGATTTCAATCGCTTTGTTTTACTTAACGAAAAACACTGAAATGTGTTTTCGATCTCTCAGATCTATCTACTCCTATTTGTCTTATGTGTATATTTCATACATCATTATGATTATGTATGTTACAATACACAAACTATTTCATGCTAGCTTGAGTTGATAGAGCGGAAACCCAGCATATGGACTGGTCAACGGTATAGCCAATAATCAATCTCTATCCAAGCTGATGAGTGACCAAACATGGTCTTCAGAAATTTCACCCACGCCCCCATCACCTGTCCTTTCCTCTGTGACAGGTATCTCATGATACGATTGGTCATAGATCAAAAATGATCAGCCACTATATTGAACAGTTGAGATACCGAACGTTCTATTGGGGAAATTTGATGACACCCTATCACGTGACTCTTTGTTTTATGTCTATACAATTAATCTGTATTATACAATGTTTATATGTATGTTCGTATGATAACGCATGTTTTTTGCATTAAATCTAGATGAAACAAGGTGCCAAGCTATGAATGTGCTCTATGTTAGTCACAGCCTAGCGTAATAGTACTTTCCTTGAAATATTCAGTATACACTAGAAATGTATTGGCAAAAACGTGAATATCGTAGAAGATTATAAAGCATGTAAGTAAATTCTTCTTTACAGTCAGTCATTGTCATAGATGTTTTGTAAAATTTTACCTCACACAATGATATGAGAGAGAGAATTTGTTTATGTATGTCTCATCTCTTACATACAAAGAATACTTGCATATGTTGATAAAATATAAATGTACAAGCCGCCAAAGGTCTACAAGAGAAACCCTTAATAAAATTACATAAAACGTTGCCATACATGATATGTATTCACACCTGCTTTCTTTCAACAAATATCAGAGCTTGTTTGTACGACTAGACAGTTTCCTGTCATCCCCGAAACCTGCCAAGGAAATCAGGTGTGACTAGCACTACTTAGCCTTGCCACAGGGAGCCGGGCAATCACCGAGGGGTTCCAGGTGTTGCGTAGTGAATTGGCTCTCGGGCTTAATTAGTTAAGGGTAAATCAGTCCAGTAATGTACATGGGTCACATCTGGCACCAACTCGTTGATCTTGGGAAGTAGCAATTGGAGGATGGTGTAGACAGTCCCAAAGCTGTGGGACATTGTGTCAGAGACAAAGATGAAGCTTCTGCAAGCAAAACCACCATGCAGAGTTACCATTGTGGAGTTCCATTAGGATGACTGGACCTCATCCAGGTACTGACAGAGGTAGTTCTCTGCAAAGTCCACCTGTACTATCACATGAGAATCTGGCAGGGTTTCATTCAGATGCCTAAGCTGAGCATATTGTGTCTGGACTCTGAAGACATATTCATAGAACTCGGCAAGTTTGTTTTTTGCTTTCCATTTTCTTCTGATATTTTCTTCCAAGTTTTGAAGGAAAATCGCTCTCGATCAATTTTTGAAAGTTTGACCTTCAGGTATTCTGAGTAGTTGTTTTGATGAAGGAATCCGGACTTGTTGTGTTAGTCACATTCAGCGTTTTTAATGTTTTCAATTTCAGAGCAATGGTTTTGTGTTTGCTGCAGAGACAGGTGTTTCAAGACATGAATGAAACAAGCGTCACAGGTGATGGTCGCAATCTGCTAAAATGGCAAGGGAAAGTTTGAACTCTGAATACTCTGATCTGAATTTCAGAAAAAGGTTTGCTTCAAGACACATTTCTTTTATTTGACATTGCCCTGTTTAACTGCATAAGCTTTGTCTGGAAGTAATCTGGAAATGTCATTCTGTAACCTGTTGATGGATTTGAAAGCATTGCCTGTGATCTGTACCTTGTGATGTCACCGACATTCTTCGACCTAGCTCCCAACAATGTCCTTCTGTTAATCCCAGTGTGGTTTGAAATGCGGGAGATACATCTGTACTTTTTCACAACTTGTCCAGAATAGCATTCACAAGACTTTTCAAATGCCGCCTGTTGTTTGTCTGTTTGACACTGACAGTCTCACATTGCAGGCAATTTGTTAACATCAATCTGCGTCTAACCTTAGGCTATGTTTTAGGAGAGGCATTAATTTTCATAAGCTGCTGATTAGTTCTTGATCTTGGAGTCATGAGGTCTTTACTGTTTGGAGGATTGGATGGTGATTTGGCTAACTGATGTGTCACAGCTCTACCTCCTGTTTTATTCTGCTTTGCCTGATGTAGTAGCCTCTCATAGCGTGTACTGATCCTTTTGATACGTCTCTTAAGAGAAACATTTTGGTCGTTTAGGTAAGATATCACTCTGTGTGCCTTTGCAACACACCTACTGATGTGTTTCCAATTTTCTTCTTTCCTTTGTTGAAAGGCAACTGTACAATCACTGGCGTGGTGGGCAGATCGGACGTACCGGGGACAGCATTATCTCTCTCTCTACCCTCTACAGCCTCAGTCTCAGTTTGAGCTGCAGTTTTTACAGTAAGCCTGTGGTTGTGGACCTGTTGTCTGACTTTCCTCTGGCGCTTGGTTCTAGCTTGCCTATTGAGCTGAGATGTAGGTATGTAATATTTGAAGATTGCTATTACTCTTCGCTACGGGGAACAGCTATTTCCTTCAAAGGAAATACTGCAAGAAATCTTCAAGACCCTGCTGGAGAAGTGTCGCCATGTCTCGCTTTCAGACCGAGAGAAACAACTCCTGGAGCAATCAGGACACACCTTCCACACATTTTTCCTGGGATAGGATTGGGAAAGGATGGGATTTCCCAGGAAAAATGGGATAGGGTTGGGATTTCCATATAGACATATGGGAAGTATGGGATATATAGTACCCAGGAAAAAACAGCCATGCCACCAAAAAGAGATTTGTCTTCAGACCACGTCCAAGAATTACGCTCCCTTCGCGGTATGCTCCCAGCAAGCAAGGTCAAAAAGCTCTTCGGAATTGGGTCCACAAGGCTGTACGAGCTATGGCGAGAGCCTGCTGCAGAACGTTTGACCCTCTTGCCCGCCGGCGAGATAGCTCCCATGTCTCCCTCCAGCACAGCCGTAATGCCTGCTGCAGAACCGTCGACCATCTTGTCCGCTAGCGAGACAGCTCCAAATCCAACTGTCCAGGACTTCTACAATTGTCTTGGGAAGGTTGAGGCTCGCGACAATGTTGTCGGCTCGTGTGGAGCAAACAACGAATTTGTTGGTCGACATCTTCTCTAGGCTGGACAAGGACGACAACGAAGAACTCCATGAGGAAATAGAAAGCGTCGAGGAGGAACAAGAAGAGACCCATCTGGATATCGAGAAGATGTGGCAGATGGAAGAATCGGCTCAAAAGTGGACCTACCTTTTGATAGCCGCCGTGTTTGTCTTGAAGGGACGTTCACAAGACCTGGAAGCACAGCAGACCGGCCAACATACCGGTCGACAGACAGGCCGACAAGACGAAGGCAGAAACACCCAAACCAGGGGCTACTACTTTCATATCCTTGGACCCGCCGTAGTTGGGCAAGGGGGTATACAAAATATTGTTCCGCCCTGTGGTGGCTCTGCTTTTCCTGATAGCTCCCGGAAGATACAAGAATCTTTCTCGCATGGACAATTGTCCACCAATTTGTCTAGGAGGCGTTGGTATCACAGACACAAGAAGAGGCAGTTTTTGTCGTACAGGTTCTCTATGTTCGAGATACAGCAGGGGATCACGTTTTCTTCCAGAACCTCGAGTGGGAGTTGCCCCTGGGGTGTGTAGTCTATCGCTTTCTTTTTCCAGAGAATGCATTTCTTGCTGCCGACGCAGTGGTCGATGGTGCCACACTTGCATGTAGAGTTGTCCTGGTTTGAAGAGAGTGGGGACTTCCGATATAATGGCAAGGCAGTCGGTGCATCTGTTGTGTCTGTCCTTGGGTTCCGGGCAGTAGTCGTCGGCGAGAACGACTGGAGTTTGCCTGCTGTGGGTCGAAATTGGTTGGGTGGGTAGATGTAGACGAAATCGACTATTTTGCCGTCTTCTACGAATTGGCGAAAGCACAGCAAATAGAGTTTGAGAAATTGGCAAGACATTTGGTATCGCTCGTAGAAGGTGTGTCCCGATTGCTCCAGGAGTTGTTTCTCTCGGTTGGAAAGCATGACATGGGGACACTTCTCCAGCAGGGTCTTGAAGACTTCTGCCATGTCGGAAGTTCTCGTTTGGTTTGGGGTCTATACCACCTCGGATTTATGTATATCTGGCTTGCGATATGTGGTACTTCCTCTTCGCTTCCAGAAGGGACAAACGACCAGATCGGATGTGGCTGTGGTAGCTGAATTGGCTGGTATGGAGCTCCTAGGCAGGGTGCACCTGTACATCTTTTTCTTCCCCTTTCTCTACTACACCTTGCTGAGTACTTTCAAATTTGAGCTGGATGTGTGCCGTGGCAGCTGCAAGTCCTTGGCTGAACTCTGAGCTCTTCTTCACACAAAGAGCCACAGCCTTCTCCATATGTCAAGAACCCACAAACAACGTAGAGTGCTCATGGAGCAAAAAAATTGATTTATGCATATAATATGGCCAATGTAACACTTTCATCTGTGACCAAATTCATTAAAGGTTATTGGCCATGTTAGTTACCTGTAGGTTTTTGTATGAATAAACTGAATGTTCTGGATGCTAGTGTAGCTGTGTGGTATTTTTCATTTTGCTGAAAAAGAAAGTGTGGTATTTTTGTAAATAGTTTGGGCATATTTCAGTTCATGCATATTTTATTATAGACAGAAAAAACAAAAAAACAATATAACTTTTGAGTAAAATATTAAAATTACCTTAAGTGCCATTTGGGTGCTGTAATAGCACTCATGTGATGTCATTTCATTGTCTGGTCTTGCTTGTTTACTAACACTGGTCACCATCTTGGTTCTTCTAATTTTCACCTTCTTCTTTTTCTGAATTGGGAATCATCCCAATTCACTTCAATTCTTCTTTTCTATCAGTAGACTCATCTCCTTGCTACTTACCGGCCACTGTTTGGTTTCTTATGCCAAACAATACTTTTCTTGGCTGTGATTGGCCCTATTGGTCTTCCATAGTTTTCTTGTTGCCCACCTCTACATTGTCTCTCAGTGTGTGCCTGTGTCCTCACTGAGAGACATTCTCCTTTTTGTGAGTGAGTAAACCTTTTACAGTTAAGCATATGTTTATTAAATTTATTAAATGTCAATATATGTTAAACATCTGTTAAATTTATTAACTATCAATTAGGATATACATAAATGCTAACTTAAGTTAAAGTATCTGGTTATTTATTCTAACATAAGCTAGTTAAATCATAAACTTGACAATGGCCATGTGCTTGTTGATGTCGGCCATGACAGTTTGTTTCTACTAAGTCATAGTTGGCACATGTACTTGTTACAGTAGCATACTGTTCACTGATTGATTTAATGCTTGTTATATTAATACAATGTCACTAGATTCATTTATGGTTGGCCAAACTGTGTATTGTTTTGCAAATGTTGTTAAATGTGATAGTGTGTGCCTGTGTCCTCACTGAGAGACATTCTCCTTTTTGTGCAGGTTCATACGCTCATCTTCACCATCATCAATAAAGCTTATTCTTGTTGGCTGTGGTTGACTATTATTATTATTACAGCGGCGTCCAGAGACCCGAATCTATTACACCCCTGGACCATGGTCTCATTGGCGCCCGAATAGGGACGACGCCTTTCTTCATGATGCCCCTAAAGCCAACAATTGGGTGGTGAATTTCATCTATTTTAACTCTTCTGTGATATTCAACATGCAATCTGAGATATTCTTCATGCCATGCTGTGATATGCCACACGCCATTTTGCCAGCTGCAATGTGGTATTTTGTGATTTGCCACATGTGATGTGGTCCTCGATACTTTCTTCTTTATATTCTGGATTATTTCTGCAAGGACCTGTGATAAGTGAGTACATTAGTGCACTGTGATACATTGACATGTATATTTGACATTGACATTTCCAGTGCAATAGACAATATAATGGAACTCACTTGGATGGAATGGATTTGCATGTTGATATATTCAATGCATTGTTTCCTTGGGCGTTGATTTACTTTGGTTGATTGTCATGTATTGCTTTGTGTAAATTGTATATAGTGGAACTTCATTTTGTTTGAATATTTATTGTGTGGCCACTTCGCGTCCGGTATACATCAGCACTTTGCGTCCTGTATACATAGCTTGCCTTTACTGTTTGCTGTTTTCATTTAGCTGTTTGCCTTTGATATTTGTCGAAATTGGTCTTCTTGGACTGAGTCCTCATTTCATTCCGAACACGTGGTGGTTGTTATGCCCTACAGTAGTTACGTCCCTTTGTGGAAATAATTATATAACTAGGCAAGGGTAACTAAAATGAAAACTAGGTTATAAATTCTGGATTTTGTGAGACAAAACTGAAATAGGATTTAAACAAAGTCGGTATGAATAATCAGTATTTTATTTAATTGAATTAAATTATTTAGATTTAAATTCAGTTAAAACTAAACTTAATAAAATCTAAAGCAATTACAGTACTTCATCTCTATTCTTTAACTTTACCTTTACAACTACAGTCGAGCACCGTTGTCTACATATTCATGGGACTAAGAAAAAATATAGAGTTATCCGAACTTCAAGACATCTGACCGGGGCATATTATCACATATCACTATGAAAGAAAAGCAAACAAAAAGTAGATTTCATGTATATTTATTTGTATATACATTTTTACTCACTTGGTTTTGTAAATTTTGTCTTGAATTTTGCCTTGAAGTTTGCCTCTTGGGTCTTGCTTCTTTGATTTTGTATTTTAATGTTGAAGTTGTTGTTTTGGTCTGCAGGTCTTCTGCTTACTTTCTATTGTAGCGTTTGTCTAGTCATGGCATCTGGTGGATTTGATATGGCTACTTCACCTCCCAAGGTAGTGGAAGATCAGGTTGTATATTTTATTCAGGGTTTGGAAGCGTCTATGCGTGCTCGTGTTATGCATCGGGTTACTGTAGGTACACTCCTTGAGGGAGTTGGTAGGTCTCCGCCTTGTCCTTACCTGGTTGAGTTGGAAACAGAGGAAAGGTATTCACTTCCTAGACCTCAGTCTCCTAGGCCTCCACTGCAGGCATTTTCTACTCCATTTTTTCCAGATACTTTGGGGGTAGTAGGTCATGGTACACAGACACTTAACATTCAACCACAGCCAAACTTGGTGTCATCATATACACAGACTATGCCATTTCCTTTGGATGATTATCCATCTCAGTTTAGTATTGCGAACCAGTCAGGTAAAACCACCTTTCCTGTTTATACCACTTTAGGTGTTAAACTGTCTACCTTTTCGGGTGATGGTCTTAAGGGTGATGTGAAATACTCTCAATGGCGGATGGAGATTAAAGGTTTACAGAATGAAGGATTATACTCTGATGTGTCAGTCCTTAATGCTATGCGCCGTGCCGCAAGAGGAACAGCACTAGATGTATTGAGTCAACTTCCTTTGAATGTTAGATCTAGTTTTCGGAGACGTTATGACTGGTGAGGCATTAATGGAAAATTTCTATTCTGATAAGCAGAGTGCAACTGAGTCTGTGGCAACTTGGAGTTGTAGGCTGAGTAACCTTATTACTAAAGTTGTCCAAAAGAAAACTTTGTCTTCTGAAACAGCCTCTAAACTTTTGCATAATTGTTTTTGGATGTGTCTACACCAACAGGATCTAAAGATAGCCACTCGACATTATTATGATTCAGAAATGGGTTTTAATGAATTTTCCTCTGTTGCTAAGGTAGAATCACAACCACTTGTTTCGAAAGAGGTTAGTAATGTTGAAATTCTGGACCGACTTAAGGAGTTGACTAGTTCTATCAAGAGTCTAGATAGTCGGTTGTCTACGCTTGAGGAAAAGAAGGCTAGTGTTTCGTCCCCTCCATCAGTTCACGTTCAGCCACCTTTGGTTCCGTCAGGTTCGGTTTCCCCTCAACAGAATGTTTCAAGGTCTGCTCCTACTCAAAATACTTTGGTACAGCCTCCTTCTCAGAAGTTTACGCGTTCAGGCTATAGAGGTCCAGTAAAGTGTTTTGATTGTGGTGAGTTGGGACAAAAACGGGGTCATCCTAGGTGTTCTTTAATTAAGTAAGAATCCACATTGAGGAGCGAACGTTGGATTCAGAGACAAGCTCCATTCATGTACCACATGGATTAGTAGGTGAGACAAATGAGTCCATAGTTGATATTGAAGATTATGCATGTAGAGTTTTGGTTGACACAGGGTCAGGTGTTACAACTTTGTCAAGATCCTATTATGAGGAACATTTATCTCATTGTGAACTCAAACTGCTGAATAACATTTTGGAAATCAGTGGAGCTACTGGACATACTTTGCTGTATTTTGGGTTACATTGAAGCAAATGTTAGCGTTCCAAAAGAGTTTTGGGGAGTTATTATTTCCTCTCCTATTTTGGTTGTTTCCCCAACTGAGTTTAATACTCGTTTCCTATGGTGTTAGGTACTAATATTCTCAAGGCTGCTTCTATCAATCTTAATTCTTTACTCAAGGATGTTTCTTGTCAGTCGCTGGCCAGATCTGAGGCTCTTGGTAATGTTGAAAATGTTCAGTCTACAAAGTCAATCACCGTTGAAGCTGGTTGTAATCAACTCATTACTGGTCTATGCCGTGTTGGGACTAAACCTCAACATGTGCTTTTCCCTCTACCTCATTACCAGGCTCTCTTAATCTAGTTAGTGGAGTTGGAGGAAACTTGGTCTCATTGGGGCTCGTTGATGGTTTTACTAAAAGTCGACAAAGTCATCCAAGTGATGAGTCTTTGCCTCTTGATTCTTCCACTCCATCACCTGCACCATGGTTGGCGCATGTTCTTCGAAAACCTGCATGGATGTCAGATGAACAGTGGATTGTAAATCACACAATTTGGGTTTAACCTGTATCTCCAGTATTGGTGTCGAGGATGTCGCTTTTCTAAAAGGGGTGTGTGTGTAGCCGTGTGGTATTTTTCATTCTGCTGAAAAAGAAAGTGTGGTATTTTTGTACATAGTTTGGGCATATTTCAGTTCATGCATATTATATTATATATAGAAAAAAACAAAAACAATATAACTTTTGAATAAAATATTAAAATTACCTTAAGTGCCATTTGGGTGCTGTAATAGCACTCATGTGATGTCATTTCATTGTCTGGTCTTGCTTGTTTACTAACACTGGTCACCATCTTGGTCTTCATCTTGTCCTCACTGAAAGACATTCTCCTTTTTGTGCAGGTTCATACGCTCATCTTCACCATCATCAATAAAGCTTATTCTTGTTGGCTGTGGTTGACTATTATTATTACGGCGGGGCCAGAGACCCGAATCTATTACACCCCTGGACCACGTTCTCACTAGGATCTCCTTCTCCGGTCTGCATGTGGACTTGAACTTGTGTTGCTAGGGTGAAGTCTGCAGTACGTAGAGAAGGCCTTCTGGGTTTATCTGCTTCCTGGTGAACTTGAACAGCGGCAGTAATTCCTGAAGACCCAGGTTGAGGTCTGTCTGCAGTATCATTATCATCATCATCATCAGAAAGAGGTAGAGTAGTTGGACTGTTGGCCTCTTTTAAGTGCCATCTCCTTTGCTGTAGATCTACCTGAGAACATCTTCGTTGGCATGTTGTTTCTCCTTGTCTTAGTCACACAGAGCTCTGTACACTTTGATTTCACAAAGGAAACTGGATGCCTGCTGCTGCAAGGCCCTATGAGCGAGCATGTGGGAAACTTTTGGGCGAGAATTGCTCTTGATTGGTGTAAGCTCAGTCCTCCTATCGTGTTTTGATCATACTTTGATCGTGTAGTCATCGTTCATCTTCGTGTTTACTTCCTGTACTGATCGAGTAGTCATTGTGTTCACATCTCAAATTAAAATTAACAGGAGTATGATTGCAACATGAGAAATTTCTTGATCATGAGTTCGGCAAGTTCAGTTTTCGTGAGCAAGTTCAGTTATGAAAGAACATTAATTCCACTAATAAACATGAAAAAAACTTCTTCTCAGTGAAGCATGTTTGTTCCTTGAAGATTTTGAGCATCATGGGTTACATTCAAGGTCTTAGTGAAGCTTTCAAAACTTTTATGATAGACATGTGGAAGACATTTCCAAATTTGTTGCACAGTAACAAAATAATGTCTGATGCAGTTCCCAATTTTTCTTTTTTTTCGTCAGGTGAACAAATGACTTTCATAAACATCCAGTATCATCACTATTTGACAATTCATATTCACTTGTTCATACTATAGTTGGAATCATACATTTTATTGCCATGCAATGTTTCTTCATAAAAAGATTTTCAGCAGCCTGTTTGAAACCTTTTGGAATAAAGACATAAGTATTCTCAACAAACTTGTTCAGAAATGTTTAAGACATGTACATTGTATCTGCGTGTTTCACCGTTTCATGGCCTTTGGACTAGATTCATTTACCTTCTTCCTTGAAGAAAAGTCAGCCCCATACAGTCTTGTTTTGGTGTAAATTTGTGTCCACCATCAAAAAGGTCTTTTGGTGTTATGAACTCATTTACCCTTGAAAATCGGGGTTAGAACTGGTCTTCAGCAACCCATGCTTGTCTTAAAGGAGATACACAGTAAACATCTAGAATCAAATCATGTATAAAGCATGTTAAAAGAAATATGTTTGGAAAAAAAATAATCCTTAGTCAACATTTGTTGCCAAGAACATTAAAAAAACACTCATGTTCTGGAAAGTACCAAGACTTAATGAGCAGAGCTGGCATCATGACTCACTGCTTCAGTCCAGTATTTAGTTGATAACTAGCATTATCCATGACATCACAGGATGTGGATAGTGGTGGTGCAACATCCAGTCCGCCCAACCAGTCCAGTTCGGTTCGGTTCGGAGCATTTTTCGCATTTGGTGACTCACTCTAGTTCATTCGGCGAATCGATTCAATTCATCGCATGGACCCTCAGCTTCAGCAACTACATCTCATTTGGTGAATCCCTGGCTTTGGTGAATCTTCCACCTTGTTCTGGAGGGTCCATCAAGAACTGATGTTCTCAGATAAAGTGTTTGATAGCACAAGACACTGTGCGAAGTTCGAATGCGTATGATTTACAGAAATTAGAGTTTCAGTTTTAGGTGCTAGTGACAGGTTGTTAATGGGTAGCTCTCTCCAAGTGATAGATGTTGAACTAGCTTGAACTGTATAGATAAAATAGAAATAGACATAGTTGAGAGAATTATCCATTGACACTTAACATTTGCTAGATAGACAGTTTCTTCATATTAAGTTTAAACTTCATTATTTATTAGTTTGTTTCACATTTCTCATTACATTAAACAGGCGATTTCACATTCAGGTGATTACGGTATATTACCATAGATAAGCCGAATTTTGAGAACCAACAAAAAATAGTCTGTAGAAGGGGGACGGCTTATCTACTTACTTTTTTCCAGGGGTAAGAAAACAACATCGTGTCACTTCACGTGAACAAACAACAGAAGACGACTTTGTCAGTAAAGACATCAAATTTGCAATTAAACATCACTAGACAAGATTATGTACCTTTTAAGTTATAAGTTGTATCTTGCTGTGCATTGTATTATTTGGAGGGATTAAGATAACCGTGTGTAAGTGAGCCGGAAATAGCAATCAGCTGTGCACACGTTTCCCGGCGATCAAGTTCAAACATGCACAATAATATCACGGGATGAATTCTGACGCTGTCGTCAGTAGATTATAATACAGAATACTATTATCTAACCCAAAGAAATATATTCCTAGCATTGCGTAATTTTAATTACAGTTTTTGCTCTATAAATGTAAAATATATATAATCCACACTTAGGTTATACGGACCCTCATGAACGTGGTAAGCGGAAGTTGTACGCTCATGGTATGGGGTAAAATAAGCAAGCCATTTAAATTCATACATTTTTACGGATGTTACTGTAAACTAGCAGTCCATCGAAAACGAGGTGGTAATCAGTTAGTGATTGTTGATAATATGATGTGAAATTGGCTATCGCGGTTGGAGCGGAAAATGTACCCTCACGAACGTGGTAAGCGGAAGTTGTACGCACATAGAATGGGGTAAACTAAGCAAGCCAGTTTGTTGACATGTGATCGTCCAGCTACAATAAGTATGATATTTAGCAAAACAAAATATATTATCTATTTTCTGTCAACTACACTTCATTTCGATGCATGAGTAGACGCAATAATGATTGTGAATTCTTTGAATAATGTGGACCAAAGTTATAATTATCAGTATCTGCCAGTTGTCTGTGGTCTGTGTTTGCCGTGATTAGGACCACATTGCGGGGGATCGGCTTATGTACGAAACATACCATTTTGACACTGATTTTAAGGGTCAGATTTGGGGGTTGGCTTATCTATGGGGTCGGCTTATCTACGGTAAAAGGAAATTTCACATTAGTTGATTGAATAGTAAGTCAAATTCTTTTTCAGAAGAAGTCCTCCTTGGGGTACATATAAGCATTAAAATGTCCATTTTAAAATTCTACGACAGTTGTTACAATATTTTAATGAAAATATTTACAAAACAAAAAACTAGGGCAGGTAACTCTCTCCAATTACCTCGTACCTCACTTTTCATGCTGTCGTTTCTCTCGAAGGGCGTGCGTGTCTTCATTCTCAGGAATCTGTCCCTGTCCCTTCGAAGATTATAAGAATCAAATACTGTACAAGGGAGGAGTGCAAAGAGAGGAACAGCCAGGTGTGCAAGAAAGGATGGAGCCGGCACAGCACAGGTAAATGAATCCATGATTTTGTTGGCACTTGTGCGCATGTTTCACGTACACAGGGCTGTTCCTCTCTTTGCACTCCTCCCTCGTAACAAATAGTGAACTGTGTCAAAATTTTAATGATAGTTTGTTGACCAACTTATTGATTTTTCGGACATAAATTCTGCAAATAAATCCCAGAGTTGGTCTGATGTTTTGATTATGATCAGTGTTTCATTGGGTATCATATGTTTATTAGTTTTTGAGTTAGATTGCAATTCATCAGTCCAATTTTGAGGCAAACGGACTATAGCTGACTGTTCTTTTTGGAGCATTCGTACAACCTCAAACACATTCAGATGTGTCTTCATGGCATACTTGTTGATTTTGTTGTGCCAACCTTCCAAATTATTGTTAGTTCTGTGTCCATCATTTTCAAAATGATTCCAAGTTGGCAGAGTCCATGGACCCTCTATCCAGATGGTAATAACATAATCCATCAGCTGTGTTGTCTTCCCACCTAGTGGGGCGTCTGCAATAGTATCAAGCCAGACATCTTCAATTTTATCCAGTGGCACTAAAGGGAGAGCTGCAGCTCGATGCACTAGTGTTTTCACATTGTTGTCTGACTTGTACTCTGAAGCAAAACCTACTTTCTGTGTGCGACGCCAGATGCACAGGGTGTCATGAAAGAAGCACCCACAAAGCTGAGTATTTGGAAATTTGGCATTGTGAGATGCACATTCAAAGTCCAATTGAAACACAACAGGAGAAAGCTGAAGTCCTTGAGTCGCTGCAGTCTGTTTTCAACAGCGTTTGAATCATCCTTCTACTCCCAATATCACAAAATTATTTGTAAGCTTTCTTTCCGGGTTTTTTTTTGGCATGTTAAATTCCAAAATGGTAATCCTTCCACTCGAATAAAGTTTTGTTTTTGTTTTTTGTTTTTTATAAAAAATAATAGTCTATTTGCAAGCTTAATTCTCTTACAAATTTGATTAACTTAATTCATTTACTCATGATACGAGCATAGCTACCATAACCACTTGCAAATCAGTAGTATATACAATGGGGGTTTTGGACCAGGTCCAACAAAAGCCTCTGCAAAGCCTTATTTGTGAAATAAGGCTTTGGTCGGACCCTTGATCCAGCTACCATTACCCCCTACTATAAAAAAGTTTGAGACGCCAGCGGGATACGAACTCCACATGTATGCCACACAACCGCGCCGCTTAACCGACTGAGCTACCGGGAATATGGTTGAAGTGTGTTAGTTTAACGGGTCTATCCTGGGATTGGTCCACGTGCCGCTATGCCGTGTTGACAGGAGGTAACACTGTGCCGTACGGTACGATCAATAA
>VKKT01006335.1:33725-47235 GCA_008038995.1 Haliotis laevigata | reverse complement strand
ATGGCATTATAACGTTTGTCACATGGCATTATAACGTTTGTCACATGGCATTATAACGTTTGTCACATGGCATTATAACGCTTGCCACAACTTGATAATTAGGCCGGTTTGTGAAGTTACTTCAGCGAGTAAAATATAACCTTCAACATCAAATATTCGTAAATGCCATCATACGACATTAACAATACCACATTCTTTCTCTTTACATTGCAAATACCATATATCAAGAATAAACTTGCATGATGCTCTCTAAAGACTCGCGTAAAATCATTTTCAAACTTTAACGGAAACTCGGATAATAAGTTCTACAAAGGGATACACGTTCCTTTAAGCGTGAACATACAATCACCCTTACCTGCCATCCACGGTGCAGAAACTGCCATCCTTAAACTCACATGTTGAGTATATCAGATTCTATAGGTATCTCTACAGTCATTTTTTCCACCTTTTCATGGCAGGAATCGGCGCTTGAGCACCTCCCACTGGCACATCATCCCGTAGGCGGCGAGCAACATCGCAACATGGATTACTTCATGTTGACAGATTTCGAATCTTTGGAAATCATTCCGAGGTAAGTTTTCTATTTCAAGCGTATAAGCTATTCATGGAAACATGTGTAGCAATGCACCCATTTCTACTTTTTAAAATAGATTTCATTTGAAACGTACGCGTGAATATACTATGAGGTCCGGTACAAAATGCAACTGTGTATGGAAATAAAAATAGATGATTAGATAACATTTATCAAAGATCTTGCATACTTACCAATCCGACCATTGTCTGTCAATGAGAAATCGCTCCTGTCCTTTGAGTGATTTAGACAAAATCCCCACCGTGTGTCTTTGACGACTTATTCAATAGTGATGACCCCAGGGGTTCGCGATGGCACCCGTCATACTAGTCTGTCATACAGACCCTGAAACACATATACCAGATGCAGCCCATGCAAGTCTAGAACGTGTGGTAAGTTAAGATTACCACAGTTTCAGAAAATGAAGAAAGTCTCTGGGCTCCTTTTTATTGCATTGTATTCTAATATTAAAAAAAATTTCTGTAAAATATGTTCATTTCAGAGACTAGCTGTTACTCTTATCCATTACCTGTAAAATCAATAGACATTGTAACTACACTGTATATATTCCACATTGTATCAAATTCTGCATTTACTGTTTAAATTAAACGTCTAATGATAATTCTTAATGTCTATGATTAGGCATAGTTGCAGATGTTATGAAATAGTGTGAACACAATAATAAAACCCCCCGAAAACATGTCTCTTTTATGGGACTATAAGAATAAATGTAAAGGAATACAATACAGTACATATTACGTAAGAAATATTCAGCGTAGGGTTTTGTATCCTTCTTGTCCTAAAACATTACAACACAGAAAGACAAACATGATCGTGTCGTATTGTTGTGTTGATTTGGGCATTTAATCAGTTTAGGAGAAGTGCACTGAAGTTGTTGTTATGTAAATCTGGAAATCCAAGAAAACACCTTCACTACACATGTCTTCGCCACACGCCAAAACTTCCAGACTGCCAACACAAAAATGTGTCGCAGATTTCGTGCTGCAATTCATTTAAAAAAACGATTAAAAACTACGATTTGGGGGCGTTTCCAATGAAAACACGTCTTACTGTGTTTAATGAACATGACGACCTTTCTGGACAAAAATACGAATTTTACCGCTTGTAAAATCGGTTTAAGGATAAAAAAAATAATTGTATGATATGATGATATGACATAACTTTATAATTTAAATAAAAGAACTGAGCAGTTTACAAAGTAATACCAAATATGTGTGTGTTTGTTGTTTAACTCACTCAGCTATATTCAAGTTAGATGGCGGCAGAAATCATGTGATTGACATCATGAGCATCGATTTACACAATTGGGAAACGATGACGTGTCACCCAGGTCAGCGAGCCTGATATGAAATAGTGATGACATCAGGTGTTCACGAACAGAACACCACCAAGCACTCGTAAAGTGTGGGTAAATATGATATATGCACACCAGAGTACTGGCCGCGGTTATCTGGCGAAACAGCTTATACTGGACGTAAATGGAAAAGATCAATGAACAGTTAATGCAGTGGTTTTAGACTTTTTTTTGTTTTGTTTGTTTGTTTGTTTGTTTGTTGTTGTTTCTATTTGGGCACAGAACATATTTATAACACTTCCACCGCCATGATTGTAGTCACTCGAGATATCAAGGGTGAAAGGAACCAACCGTATCGCACGTACTCATTTGTGTACGAACGGTTAAGGTACGATATACTGACACCAGGTGTTCATTAGTTAAATGATCAGGATATATGGTACTATGACTCCCACGACGCCTATGACTGGTGTGAGGCGATTAACGATAAGGCAGCGAGGAAGGACATGATGGCATCAGAATTGGTCTTGAGTAATCCATGCTTGTAAGAGGCCACTAAAGGGATTGGGTCGTCAGACTCGATCACTTGGTTGACACGTGTCATCTCATACGATTTGTGCAGATCGATGCTCAGGTTGTTGATCACTGGATAGTCTGGTCCAGACTCGATTATTTACATACCGCCGCTATGTAGCTGGAATATTGCTGAGTATGGTGTTAAACAACAACCAAACCAAGATAACTTTACACAGTTAAAGGAAAGATGGCTACGTTGAATAAAGAAAACGTTTGGTATTACTGAGATTACGTTTACCCCCCTTACGGCAATTTTCTTAAAATATCAATAGACAATGTGAGGAGTCGAACCTCAAACCCGTGTCTTCGTCATGACGAAGAAATGCTTTAATCACTAGGCTATCCTAACGCCCTTTGCAAATGGAGACAAAAACCTGTGTGAACACAGTCACATCCACGCCACGTCCCGGATCTCATTAATCTGGACGACTGTTTTGGATGGTACAGTGGTACACATGTACCCTGTTAACATGATAATAGAATGCACTCACTACGAGTGCGGCCGGTAGATAGAAAGTATGTAGTTATTGACCATCTATCAAGTGATACATGTGTAACTAACAGTTAAGTATTTGGTGGTATTTGATAATATGCACTTTGCATCAATTCTGGCTGGTGCAATTCAAAGTAACCGCCAGGGAGTCTTAAGTACAGACACTCCCTGAAGAGAATGTTGAACTTACGTGGAAATTCGTGTTGTGTCACTATTTTGTGGATTTCTTAATAAATATATGAGGGGTGTGTTAAGTTCAGCTGTGTACAGTAGTACGCATATATATATCTATATATCTATATATATATATAGAGAGAGAGAGAGAGAGAGAGAGAGATATGTACTACCGTATATATATATATATAGATATATATATATGTACTACCGTACACTGCTGAACTTAAAACATCCCTCAGTCTCTCTCTCTCTCTCTCACTCTCTCTCTCTCTCTCTCTCTCTCTCGCTCTCTTTCTCTCTCTCACTCTCTCTCTCTCTCTCTCTCTCTGTGTGCGTTGTTTGGTTGGTTTGTGTGAGTGTGTGTATGAATGTATGTGTGTGTTTGTGCATGTTTATATCTATTTTATAGATATACATCTTTTTACATACAAACTATTCGACAGTTGCTTTAATGTTTAACCTTGACACGTCCCTGTTGTCTGAGAACATGTAGCACGCCAGAAACATCAGATCGTGGGTGGAAACTCGGCTTTGTATTTTCTGGGTTTGACAGTACAATACCCATGTTCGTGAGGTTCTATTATGTGGTATATATCTGACACCTGCGTCACTTTCCTTCCACGCTAAACTCACACTCCGCGACATAACCTAATGGCGTTAAAACCGGAATTAAACCCATGTCACTCACGAATCAATAGCAAGGTACAATGTTTATGCTTGTATGTTAATTGTATATGTAAATGTTAGTCTGTCTCACAGTCCCTGAACCGCACTATTTTCTACTCCACCCAGACCCTTCTGCAATGCTAAAGCCCTAAATGAAGCAAGTCTAGATTTCCCTAGGTTTCGAATCTCCCATCTCATTGGGACTCTTTTTTTTAATTCAAAAGCAGTTATTAGCTTCCATCAAAATTATACATATTCAGAGACAAGGCGTTAGTGTATGCAAATGCGTTCCGTTCTTTTTTGTTATCGTCACGTTTTAGTGTAGTAATACCTAATTTATATTCATTTAGGAGTTGTAACACACAACGGTAATGCTGTTCAGTCTATGTTTAATTATGAGTTATGAATCATATGCAACAGTGGTAACCTTGTCAAACCTCATGTCTTGAGCCAGATGAGGTTCAATAAAAACGTTGACGTGACGAATGATTAAGGCTTCAATAAACACTGTTTAATTACGTGTCTCTGTTTCCAAGAGAAGAAATTGACATATGACGTGGCCCGCCTGTGCTTCTCCTGCCTGTCGAACCCATACACAGGTAGGTAAAAAACTGTCACCTTAACAACATCGCTGTTTTCTAATGTCACTCTTTCACAGTGGAAATATTTGAAATCCTAGAGGTCAAACTTTCATTTTTTTAAAGTCAATCAAATTTGTCATACGGGGATCATTAATTGCTAAAGAAGCTTTGTTTTAATCAAAGCCTGTATTGTCCAACGTGAAGACTGGTGCCGAGTAAACATTTGTAAATATAGAGCTATTTAGGGTCACTTAGGGACGTGCCAACCTCCTTACATCTCACAATAGCAAGGGGCGGTCTGCTTTGTTTTAACTAGGATTGTCAAGTGGGATGAGACGAGCGATCTGATTGGCCGCGAACTAGCGCTCTTGGCATCGGTTGACCTTGTGACCTGCGCAGTGACGGAGAAGCGGCGGGGGCCGATGTTTACGCTTCTCTGATCACATGTTATTGTTTGTGGGTGACAGAACGTGTAGCCAGAGAGTTTTTATACTTGCCAGTACGATAGTATTTAAGCCTTCTGTCCGAGGGGTGAAGCATCAGTTTCAACTTCTTGGTCGATGTGGGTAGACACTCGTTTGGCCACCGAGTTGTAGAGAGGCTAAGTCTCACATAGGGAAACAGTGTCTCACGTCTCTTGACAGAACACGTGGGCCACAGCATTACTCAACCTGTGATTCGGTCGTAGCAGCGACGTATAATTTCCTCGGAATCATTTGTGGACGATACACTGGGACATTACTATTGTGAACTACTAACCACCAGCTACAATGATTCCTCTGTTGATGCTAACTGTAGCATATCTGGGAACATCGTCAGCCCAGCGCTGCGGTGGGGTCCAGAACAAGTATGTCTGCCACCCGTCCAACCCTCGCCAGTTTATGATTTGTATCGGAGACCAGCAGTATACAATGAAATGTCCAGGCAACCTCCACTTCAGTACAAAAACCCAGACTTGCGACTGGCCCAGGAACGCTGACTGCGGTCGACCTGTTAAAGTCGTCACCCAACCACCTCCCCAGCGTCGAACCCCACAGATGTCACAACGCCAGTACGGCGGTCAACGTCGCCGACAACCGTCGTACACCTGGCAAAACAACAATCAGGGTAGAAACGTCAACAGCGTTGCCTCTAAATCACGGGGTGAACCTGTAAATGCTGTAGCTGCTCTGACCGGCCCTCGTAAGTACAAGAACCCTTCGGACAGGGAACGCAACGTCGCCGATGACCTTTACAAGAAGAAAAACTCATACCATGCCCACAAAGATCAACTGAAAGACACCCGAACGGTAAATTCAAACATTAACCAGAATCGAGACAAATGGACCCTGGCTCATTACCCGTGGTGGGCAGCGAAGTCGGCTACCCCCGCAAATCGTTCCCGTATGTCTCGTCGTCCTGTCACCCCCACCCCCGGGTACCGGTCTGGGTCCCCCTACACCCCACGAACCTCAAGGACATCAAGGATCTCGAGGACAAAGACCTCCAGGACGTCCAGGACTAGATACAACCCGATCCGAAGTTCATTAAAACGAGTTCCAATCAACAGTGTAGCTTCCAGACACGTGCCACCCCCAGCGAAACCTCTTAGAAAGAAGACGATCAAACAGAAAGAAGTTAAACAGGAGCCAAAGCCTCAGAGGAAAATCATCAGAAAGCCAGGTAAGAAAGCACATGTACTTACATACAAATACCGACAAAGTATTCTTTCTGGGGATGAAGTACAAATAATGTCAGGGACGACAAGTATCGCCTTTAAAACTGAACGCATAAAAGTTTTTTAACGAGTTTGAAAGTGCAAATAGGATTATCCTCATTAAACGAAATGTACATTAAAAGGTTACGTGGATATTTAGCATTGAATTTTACAAACTAAAGCATCACCAGATTCTGTATGAAGCTAACTACAACGATTTTATCTCAAATTGAGTCATATGCTGTATTTAGCTTGACAATGCATTGTATAAGTTACTGAGATGTGCATGACATTTAGGAGTAACAGCATCGGTGTGACATTTATAACTAAGGTTCACACGTCTAATCTTTCCATAACATAATATATAAAAGTAACCCTAAAAGTCTAAATAAAATGAGATCAACGAAGGCAATAACTGATACCATTTTTTTCTCTAAAGATGTCATAACAGCAAAATAAAAAGTTCCCCCTCAAACGATCATATTCGTCACCGTTATCAAACCTGAAAAGATCACATCGGCAGGCTCTGCCCATTTACCAAAAACATCTTCAAAATGAACCGTCCAATGCATGCCACGCATTCTTTCAATTTTTTCTTAAATGATAGAGAGAAGCAACCTATATTTGATTCCATTCTTAAAAAATGCTGTTGATCTGGAAACAAAGAAACTGAAATATCTCTTAACCTTGAATAGGAACTTCAGAAGAGGACATTTATTGATAAATGTTCAAATCTTTCCTTTTTTTCTTAAATGATAAAAAGGAGAAACCTAAATTTGATTTAATTATAAAAGTTGTTGTTTATCTGGAAAAAAACCTGAAATATGTCTTAACTTTCATTAGAAAATTCAGAAAAAGACATTTACCGATAAATGTTCAAATCGTTTAACACCGTGAGATATCTGACCATATGTCCTCGCCTTGGTTGGAAGGTAACACGCATTAACACCTCTCAATACAGGAAGACGTGAATAAATAGATGGAAAATCATTACGAGACAGTTTGGCATATTGCTAGATACCGCAGGAAGATTTATTGTCATGCCTTTTTTTTACAAAGACAAGCATGTCATGATAATGGCTACATGACAGTCACCTAACTTCATGTGTGTTGTAAATGACAGGGTAAAAGAAAGTATACACCCAAATTTGATGGCAATGGTACTCGATGGTAATGTATTTGATTATCATGTCCTGGGCGATATTGTTAACACCGTATGAACTATATCTCACAACAGTGGACGTTCCCGTCTTCGGGTGCATGGGAGTTGAATGTTCACAGTACATGTACACACAAATGAGCACAGTGAGGGGTTAGTCAAGGTTGCTTTCTTTTACCCTGAAGTTTAGGTACAGCCACTGAATATCCATCACAGTGATCTCTAACTGAAGATGGCATTTTGTCAACAATTTCGGCCTCGTATGCGTAATAGAAATTCCTGCTTGATATTTAATACATGTAATTACGTTCAATTGCAACAATGCAAGGTTACTTCAAAAACTGTCACGTTTAATTTTTGTAGAACATTGCTTTCGTCTTCTGCTGTCAGCTGGTTTGGGATTCATTGTAAGCTTAGCAAACATTTCAAGTTGGCGATGCTGAATGATATGGCTAGGGATGATGTTTCATAAAATTGTCTTGTACAAATACAACAGATCTCTATAAAGCTGGGGGATTTCTGTATCAATATGCATCGACATGTGTCAACGACATAACGTGACTTAAGCAGAGATTTCTTATGATTACCAAAGGCTTTTGTGGCTTTTATTTACCATATACTTCTCTAACTGACGTCATATTCAACAAACAAAAGGACATATATTTTATTATCTGTTTGCTTGGGCATTACATCATATAGCTTTGTAAAGTAAGGACAGAGATTAAGTATTAGGTAGCAGTTGTCACGATTGCCCAACGCTTCACACATGGTTTCTATACATATCTCTGCTGGTTGTGAGACAAACTGATTCAGTATTGAGAGTACGCTTTCTACACATAAACACATGTTGTGCCACGTGGACCGGTGCACAATCCTCAGGTAAAATACTTCAAAGTTAAGTAAGACGGCGACTTGGCTTGTGAGTTTTTAAGGCTTCGGTTCTCTGCCACACTGAAGTATATGTTACTGGTGATATCTCCTTAGGTGAGTGACGTTGTCCTAAATATGCCGCAATTGACCCATCAGTTAATGGGTACCCGGTAGGATGAGATGGTAATGTGACTGTTAACCCCACAATGCCCAAAGAAGAGTTTGAACTGAGAAATGCACATTGATCCAGTGGTAGGAATAAAAATATAACCTTTTGAGCATGTGTGAAATATGGCTTTGGTTGCATCTTAAATACAACGTGTGTGTGTGTGTGTGTGTGTGTGTGTGTGTGTGTGTTCGTGTGTGTGTGTGTGTGTACATAGGTATAATACAGATAACCTAGTAACGAATATACAATGAAAACATAATGTCACCTGTCAAGTACATAAACGTAAAATGTGGTTAACAGTCATCGAAAAGAATATATGAGATTAAGCTTTGGGTGATTTTCTTAATAAACTCATATCCACATAACATAATGTTTATGCAGATAGAGAGGAGGGTGAAAAAGCATGGTCCACTCAAACTGAATTCGTGAAGCTCGATTATGTTTGCTGACTACCAGTTGGGTAGCCCCTCCCTTCTCCGCTAAGGTTTTACCCCAGCTTCATTCCAATCAATATCCCAGCTCAATCAACTATTTAGATAAGGTTGGTCTGTCATTTGATTGTCTTTACTAGAATTTGAAAGGTTTGGTCAACTAGAAGCATTACGTTGTTCACTTGGGTGGCGGAGTTCAATAACCCATTGGAACAAAGGCCTCCACCCTTTAATGATTACCGAAGTGGATAGTTGATCCTCTGAAATGTCTTTCAGAAGGTCTCAGGTAGATACATCAGAATGTCCAGAATGAAGTCAAACAGATGCGACAGCTACCTCAACCTCAGTACCTCTCCAAATATGCTCTCAACCCTGTGAGGCGAATACTTCGTGATGTTTTCTGAATTGTTTGCCTCAGTGGGTGTACTAAGATGTATCTGGAAGGATTGCAAACATGTAGTGAAGCCTAATGCACTGAACAACGGCATTGCTGAACTGTACTAATCACTTTAAAAAGATTCCCACAACCTTGTGAATTTGTTTCATTCACATTCATTTTGGCAAACCAGAAAAAAGTGTGTCAGTCAGTAAGAGCCTAATTTAACCATGAGCTTGTCCATTCTCCTTCTAAAAGAGTGCAATACCATAGATAGTGTTCGTTTGGACATTTGCATGATTATGAGTCTTTTCGCCAACACCTGGTGTCATCACTGATTTTCACTGATCCATTCTTATACTTTTCACAACTATTTTTTCCTTCACATGGAATTGGTTACTGAGGATAGTCAAGACTCGGAACGCTTTTGCCCTGACGTTCTGTAGTTCTAACCGAAAATTGTATACACGCGTCAGATTGATAATTGTGGTATATGATAGTGATGAAAACGTGTTCAAGTTCAATATGCAGTTAATCAACTGGGATTCAAATATGCTCGATGCTAATTAATTAAGCATAATGGCAAGCATAAGGATTACACGTTGTATCAGAAATGCATACCTTATCACCACAAGATACACACACAAACAAGCATAGACTGACGTTCATCTAGCATTGCGGAGAAGCGTTAGCATGGAATGCATTTAAGGGGGCTATTTCACCTCTGGAAAAAATAGACAATGCGCCCTATGTTTATTCAACAACAAACGTTCCTCTAGAATACACACTAGGACGACACATCAAATTATATCTGTCCTGGTCCTTGGCAGACAATATTTACAGGCGACGAAGTTAAAAATATTGTGGCACATTTCAAGTTCATATGTTTGACAGTCTTCGATGTTTGATTATAAGAAACACAATGTTAATGTTTGGAAACAACGTGACTGAAGAATGATAACGAATCAATATTAGATGAATGTTTCAATATCTTTCGTCCAGGAGCAACTTTTCTTGGGAAAAAATAAACTCCATATTTAAAATGTGTATACACATTCTGAGAAAGAAAATGGCGTGATAATATATACCATATTAACTTCTTGTAGCCATTTCTAGTCAAAGTCTAGACTATGTTGTACGTAGAATCAATGCAATTGACATTATCTCTGAGTAATTGGAGCAAGTACAATCGATAGATTAATAGTTCCAAGTTTTCTGTATAAAATATATCTTGTAGATATCACGTTAGGTCCAGAGCATAACCATCCTCGATGATTCCATGGAAACGAATTCCATTTGGCTAAAACGCAAAATAGCAGTAAACATTTATGAATGGATGACTGAAAATATGTGATGACACGGATTGTTCGCTCATGACAGCGTACACTCTCTTGTTACATTAAGCAATCAACACCGTGTAAACAGCTTTTTTAACTTTGCAAAAGTGATATATTTTCATATTCAAATATCACAAATAATTTTCTACGAAAAATTTGAAATTATCAACCAATGTCTCCAAATTTTCAGAATTCAACCAACAAATTCTAACACTGACACACTGAACCCATTCTACAGCAATGTATGTATTTCTGTAACAAATGGTAATATTTATGAAAAACTTGTGGAACATTATTCGCTTTCTGACTCCACATTTTAAGCACGTCGAAAACTTTGTTCTTCTTCCAGCATGTCTCACGTCGGCTTTGACAAGTAGTCTTTGCGTGATTCACCCGCTTGCTTTGTGAGATTGTGTTTGAGTATCGGGACAAATGTACATTCACCCAGCCCTGACAGCTCGGCAAAGGTCGGACAGAATCAATGCACTGACAGGAACATGAGGTCGACCTTCTAGCTACAAAATTTGATTATTCGAAATTTATCTTTACCTTTTCACAATGTTTGCTATGCTTCATTCTGCTGATACCTGGTCTTATCGCCAACTTGTATTGCGAGTCCTGTTTCAAATCAATTTTGGGTGATCGTGTCATGTCTACTTTTGAAATCTGTTTCTTAAATCTCACGAAGAAAATATAGGCAGGGTACTTTTTAATCCCATACACAGTAAAATTTGTTCCTCTATTGGTTCACTGTAGGCCATAAATACTTCTCACGAATTTCGATATTTCCCAGTATGTACAGTTTTTACGTCCGAGGAAACATCGCTGCAATATCATAATTTGATAATCGTTTGTTATGACGTCACAATCAAATGACGTCACTAATCCCGCGGTTCTTAAAGCTGGCTAGTTTTACTTTCTACACTCAATAAGTTACTTACTACTGTTACTGTTTACTAAAGTTGTATAAATGATTTTAGATGATACAAAAATCCAAACATGGTTTCTTTTGACATCAAATATAACACTCCTCCATAAAAGTACAAACCTCTCAGCAATTCGCGAAGACTTCAACTTTTATCGTGTTGTGTTGAAATATTTTATTTCAAAACACATTGAGATGAAATTCCTTCTTTTATCGACGTATCCCATTATGTCTCAACCCCCGTTCCAAATTGTGTTATGTTTGGTAGTTTTGACACAAACGACAATAATGCATGTTAATACAAACCTTCTTTTTCCGAAAGACAGCATCAGTTTCCCCCACTGTCTCCCGTACACAGCTACAGGTGCAGCTTCAAAGGGGAAAACAACCCAGGTTTAAAGCATGCACTAAGCTGAGAATTCTTCAACAAACAGCTACACTCTGCACAGATAATATTTGCAAGCATATAATACACACAAACAATCACGTCTTGGAGTTTGTTCTCAGATTTAGGTGTTGAGGCCATGCTACAAGTCGCACGTCATACACAAGCAAGTTGGAGCAGTATTTAACATTAAATGAATGCCAAGGGCTGAAAAAATGAATGAAAAAAACGCCCTGGCATGATAAACATATATGGTAAAATATTGATAAAGAGTAATCTGATTTCAAGTAGTCAGAATGTTTGTAAAATTTCAATTTTAAATACAAAATTGTTGTTGAACGTTGATGAAATACACACAGTTTTCTAACACAGGATAGTTACAATATATATTATGTTACAGTGTGTTATGAAAAGGAACTTTTCTGCTGGTTTTGTGGTCTGTGGTTGGGTGCGGGATGCAGGGCGTACAGGGAAAACTAGATCTTGTATTTTGGGGCTGCATGTTACAGATCTGTATACGACCTTTTTAAGTATGTCAGCTTAGTAGAGTTCGGAATGTATGTACTTTGTATTGATATACGTATCCAAGGATATTCAAATTTCAAATTCAACCGGGGGGAATAGTCTACTCACACACTTTTCGTTTAAATTGTGTCAATGATTAAAAGAACCCACGTAAAAACACAGCACAGGATGGCATCGTCACATCGTTCGTGAAAGGATTTAATTATCCAGGGATTAAAAATACTATGTTGCATCTAGTTTCTTAATGAAGGTGAGGGTTTACCAGTAATCGAGAAGAAACAAACTTTGCAGCTGTTTCAGGGTTGTTCAATGTCGTTCAAACCCCAGTTGGATTTAAAGCTTGAGTCCCATGAAAGACCTTACCCCCAGGTTAAAAACGCTTACCATTTCTACAACATACATTGCGTTACTCGAAACCCAAACCTCAAGTGGCGGACAACGTGCGCCAGAGCGCCTTAGTTTAAACAGAAATGAAACCAATCATTACCATTGTTTCGAGAGAGAATATGTCGGATTTCCAGGGCAGATTAAAAGTCTTTTCAAGTTTAACACAAAAACTCAAACAAATGCAGTGAACCCGACGTACTTTACATGATAATTTAAA
Source organism: Haliotis laevigata (assembly GCA_008038995.1). Taxonomy (NCBI): domain Eukaryota; kingdom Metazoa; phylum Mollusca; class Gastropoda; order Lepetellida; family Haliotidae; genus Haliotis; species Haliotis laevigata. The sequence continues at coordinate 34,379 of VKKT01006335.1, read as the reverse complement.
GTTTTTCTACACGCAAATCCAGCCCTCCTGACGTGGAGACACGACATAACTTAGGCATGTCAAGTCACGGCAGTAGATGTCATTAATCTGATCACAAAACATTAAAACAATCCAATCCTGCATTGAAGTAAGATGCTAATTGTATGGATACAACTTTTCTATTCTGTGAAAGTCGATGTAGTTGTCCTACATTCAACATAACCTACGCTTGCTTCTAAATGAGTAGGTAAGCCTCGATCAATGAACTTCCAACCATCTGCAAAGGGTGTCTGTCATGTGTTGTGTTCTCCAGTGTTGGCACGGGTCCTACAGTTCGGACTACAGCGCACTCCCTCACCTCTCACATGTACACCTCTGTTTATCTATTTGCCTAGAAGTCTAAGTTCAATCAGCGTTTATAGATTCGACAGGGATTACTGTTATCCGGGATTGGCACCTGATGCATTTGTCTGGGTAAGATGACGTTTACTGGTAATCACAATTGCCAACACATGGGGTTACAGAGGACACATGTCATTAAATTAAATTTAACAATTATTTGAAACCTGTTTTATACATGAGTGTCTGATGATCCGCTCAGTTTGGTATAATTTGTCTTCTCTGCGCATTTCTTCTGTTTGCTTTTTCTTTGAACGGTTTTACTGACTGACTGAA
>VKKT01006335.1:21942-33675 GCA_008038995.1 Haliotis laevigata | reverse complement strand
TGACGAGCCAACGCTTTAAACACTGGGCTACCCCACCGCCCCTGAACGGTTTTAAGTGATTATTAGGTGATATTATGGTATTATTTAAGGAAGACCAATTAGGTTGCGAAACAAATTTGGTCTGAATGGAAGAATTTAGCAAGGTAAATTGCAAGAAATAGAATTTAATTTTTATGTTATTAATTGTGTCATGTAAGGAAGAACCGTATTTTGAAATCCTCTTATACAACTCGTAGTTATTGTAAAAGGAGTTAATATCTCAGCATAATGGTATGTGTTCATTTATATAGCGCCAAGCTCCACTCCAGGTATGATCATAGCGCTAATAGTGAATAGCACAGACATAATTACCCCGGATAACCCAAGCTGCCTGTTAGGCACTAGAAGTAACATGATTTATCCCACCGGGTACCCGTTTTCCACTGGGTGATCAGCGGCAATTGTGAGCAAACGCACTTGTCTTATACATGCATCATATTTGCTTCGTTGTGAGGTAGGATTGAAGTCCTAGAAAATCATAGAGATTCTGAGCGTGGTTAAACACCACTTTTAGAAATTATTAGTCGGAGACACAAAGTTTTGTCTTTTCTTAGACATATCAACAACGCCAGCACCAACACCAACGTTAAACTATAGTCGGTCACGATTATCTGCCATAACACTTTTTATATTCCGGTGGGCGTTAAAGCAAAATAGCTGTTAAAATTATATGAATTGCTCACTAAAAATGACAAGCCGAGGTCGTAGGGTATTGGGCGACTGCTTCAACCACAAGGCCACAATATCGTCCTTCAATGTGTGTGTTGCTTTTTGTCGCATGAGCAATGTTTGCCGCATCCCGTCACCAACATCCCCCGGCGTGTGTGTAATTAGATTATGCCGATAAAACACAATCACGAGCACCTGGAAAATACGCTAACCAGGTAGCATCGAGGATGCAGCTTGGATTGGGTATTTGGCAGCATGAGTACCACAAATTAACAAGTCCAGTGTGTTAATTCAGGCTATTTTTCAATGTTGTCCAAGAGCTAGATGTGGAAAATAACACCAAAGTTACTTGTAAACCGAGTGAATTAGGAGTGTAAACATACGTGCTGTATTCTTTAACTTGACAGCCGATAGGGTATCCAGGACACGTTATGTCATTTATAGGAGACTGTTAAGACGTTTATTGTTTTGTTTTCGCTGTTGTCAGAATGTGCATATGTAGACAAAACATGCCTTATAATCTCCAAGCGTGACGAGTCTGTAAACCTTTCTGGTCGTCTTTGCCGTAGTGTTGGTCGTTCTCAAATATTTGTTTATCATTTATGCAGAATCACGAATAAAACCCTATGTTGACCTGAGAAGAAGTTTCTATTTTGTACACTCGTCTTTACTATTCGTGATTTTGGGTACTAAAAGATGAAGGTGGCACATCTGATTTTGAGTAATGTTGACAGCTCTCGCTCTCTAGCTCTCTAGCATGTCCTCAAGACATAATCTTCCTACAGCAACAAAACTAAATGAAAAACAAAAAACGTTCCTTTTAAAAAAACCCGCTGCAGTGTTTTCTTTTCAGTCAAGGAACTTCCTTCGAAGAACTTTAAGCAAACATTGGACCTTTGATTGAGGACATGCACATTCTCTTCTGAACTTGCTTGTTGTATACAGGATTGACTTCTACAGGATATTCTGTCGAAAGAAGTTTAAACACAGTGTTTGACAAGGTTTTACATGACGCTGTTTTGTAATCGACATGTTTCATGATAAGCCATGTTTAGATCGGTGCACCTGTACTGACAGGTGACTTGAAGTGAGGTTTCTAAAGAAAGTGACTTCACATACAGATGACCATACCACGAGCGGTGTCGTTAACACAATCAATCATCTAGTTAAAACATGTTTTCATAAAATGTAACGATAAGGACTTAAGTATGCTAGAGGTTATTTGATTTATAGGAAGAAAGATATTTCTTCAAGTATTAATTCTTCTAATCCTCTTCTACTTAGCACCACGTTGCTTCCTTGTAAGCATTCACAATCATTAAAAAGACACCGTTGTGTCGAAGTTGTAGGGACCTACGCAGATACTTCGAGTTATCCGAGGTTCGACACAAAAAAGAAAATATGAATACTTTGTGACAACCGTATGGTCGACATATCCGAGTTCGTCACAGCAGTGTTTGAATGTATTTATTACCTACGAGGGCGAACATATCTGGGTTCATATTTTTCATACGATGCCCGAGGGCAAACTATCACTTTGTCATGGTGACGTGACGTCATGAACAATGCTATGACGTCACGTTTCTTCTGTGACGTTGCGTTCTATATGCTGCGACGGCGGGTAGACAGCTTATGTTTGAAACTAGATTTGGGTTATTTTCCTCAATTTCACGACTTCGGTAATAAACAGAATATTATATTCGTGCCCATATCATACTATGCTAACGACACTCGTGCCTAAATATCGGTACCCCTCGCTCTCGCTCGGGAAATACCAACATTTAGACACTCGTGTCGTAAACATAGTATGACATGKGCACGAATATAATATCCTCTATTTATTATGTAAGAAAARGTCCGAAAAGATATTTGTTAAGTAAGGACGGGATCGAATTCGTCATAACGTACTTCAGTGTTTACAAACAGACCAACCGTGTCCTGGTCAGAATTCAGCAACCCAAGTTTGTCGGAAGAGGCGATTAACGGGATCGGGTGGTCAGACTCTCTGATTTGGTTGCCACATAAAGCGATGCTCATGCTGTTGATCACTGGCTTGTCTGGTCCAGACTCGATTAATCACAGACCACCATACAGCTAGAATATTGCTGGGTGCAGCGTAAAAACAAACAAACAGACCATATTTGTAAAGATGTGTTTTTGTCAAATACTGTATACCCTCTATATCGTGTTCCAGGTAAATGTGACCCTACCACCTGCCAGCTTCCAGACTGTCGCTGCATCAGTTCCGACATTCCCGGCGGTGTCCCCGTCACTCAGACACCCATGATGGTCATGCTCACCTTCGACGACAGCGTCAATATTGCCAACTTTGACTACTACGAGAAACTATTTGATGGGAAATTCAAGAACCCCAACGGCTGTCCCGTCAAAGGAACCTTCTTCGTGTCCGGTGACGCAACCCAGTACCACCTAGTGGAGAAGCTCTTCAAGAAAGGGCAGGAAATTGCCTCGCACAGTCAGTCTCACCGATCACCCACCACATGGTGGGCTCATGCAGGCTATGAAGGCTATGTTCATGAAATAGAAGGCATGAGAAAGAAGTTGTCCCTCAAGAGCAACATCCCCAAAGATGCCATCAAGGGAATGAGAGTTCCGTTCTTGCAGATCGGAGGCGATGACCAGTATCAGATGTTGCGAGACTACAAATACCTCTACGACACGTCCATGGTGACGGGCCATCTGTACCGAAATGAAAAACCCCCTGTCTGGCCCTTCACCCTTGATTACCCACCAGATTCCAAAACCTGTTCCCTGACCCCCTGTCCCCAAGGCTCCTACCCCGGTCTCTGGGAGGTCCCCCTTGTCCGATGGTACGGTTCCAACAAGATGGCGTGTGCCATGCCCGATGGTTGCATGATTGGTGCCGGAAGGAAGGGCACTCTGCAGTACCTACATGATAACTTCAACAGGCATTATAAAACCAACCGATCTCCCCTCGGCATCTTCCTACACGCTTCCTGGTTCCGCAGGAAGACCGGCAACTTCGAAGCACTCATGGATTTCCTCCAAGAGCTGTCCAGAATGGAAGATGTATGGGTTGTGTCAACGTCACAAGTTGTAGATTGGATTCGCAACCCTAAGCCACTATCACAGGTTAACAGTATCGAATCATGGAAGTGCTAACACTTAGGGACATTAATTCGTTAGATATGGACATGAATTAATAACACAAGGGGACAATATATTCTACATACAAAGGGAATCACCGATACTAATCGTATCCTCTGGATATGGTTTCTGTATCATCAGTGGTCTCTCGAGGTTCAGCTAAATAGGTCCTGAATACTATTTATCCTACTAGTATTCAGTATACGTGTGACCACACACCCAATATGAGCTGAAGTCGATGAGGTTCTGCCGCTGCACCAGTATTAACCTCGAACTGTTGCAAACACGCCACCGGGTGTCACAGATAAGCTGGTGAGACAGCACATGACACCGGTTTGCTGGTTTTATGACCTCCACAGACACCAGGTGTCAAGGCACGTGTCAACAGGAATAGCTTGTATGATAACCCGCGCATATGTACATAAACTTTGCAACCTGCTATGTATATCTAAGGTGCTCCGCACATCTTTGTACATTCGCACAGGAAACCCGTAGTTTTCATCTGTACAGAAGCACCTGCAATGTATATCTTATAGATATTAATACCTTGTACATACGAATCACATTTACTGATCAATGCCAACGAAACACTACTCATATATCTCTCAGATTTAAGTTAAAATATTCCGGGATATTTGAAAACGAAATTAATTATGTCCGAATGGTGTAGTACAGCATTGTTAAATAAATCATGTTTTGTATTGAAGTAGACTTGATCGGTAGAAAAGTGAGTGTAATAATTGTATAAATGTACATAGTTCATACTGTATGATACTCCCATCATCCCAGTGCTAACCTTGTGTATAGACCATTGCTCACGGCTGTGTTGTACAGACTTATTGGTGTGAATAAATATATTTATTGTGAACTGGCGTTTGTTAATCTTGCAGTAGTTACAATTGGATATTCTGTTTCGATTTCCCCATCGTGTTACATGACATGGAAGGATAGCCTAGTGGCTTATTGAAGCGTTAAGTCACCACACCTGACCTGGGTTTGGTTTTATTTCGCTTGATGTAATTTGAGAATTCGTTAACTGTATTCTCAGTACACGGTGATGAAATATCGCTGACAAGGACAATTACTTAAATGGCTTGAAGTATAGATTTCGAAACGCAACATATCGTAACCTGTTCCAATTGGTATTTCATTGGTGAATAACCAGCGAACAGAATATTGGGTTTGTTTCGTTGGTGTTTAATGCGGTACTCAGCAATATTTATGGCTAAACTACTGCGGACTGTTAATAATCGAGTCTGGATCAGACAACCTTGTGACTGATATCATGAACATCGATCTACGCATCTGGGAAACGACGACACGCATCAACAGTCAGATGGCCTGACCACCGGATCCCGTTAGTCGCCTCTTACGACAAGGATGGGTTGTACAAGTACAGAATGATAGGACACGTGATTGAGTGAATGCTGTGATTAATGCATTGATCACCATGGTGTGATGAAGGATATGAATTCTATAAACACTAACAGTAAATAAGTTCTAGATAACTGTACATCTGCACAGAAACATGTGGTTGATAGTTATACAGAACTTTACATTAATTCAAAATTTGAATTCACAGACATTCAAATTATTCCTATCCCTAAACGTGGGCGGTGAGATAGATCAAGTCAAAGACCAGGATTCGATTCCCCAATTGGGTACAATGTGCGAAACCCATTTCTGGTGTCCCCCGTCGTGATATTGCTGAAATATTACTAAATGCGGCGTAAAATCATACTCACCCACTATACCCAGACCTCGTCTGTCTCATCACAGTCGAGAGCAGCCACGTTATGGTACTAATACTGTTTCATATTATATGGTCCTTGGTGTATCGTACACAGTACAGTCCCTGATGAACTCTTCTACAACACCGTCACAGGTGCTACAACATATACGGGGGTGATATTTACATCTCGAAGTAATTATGTTCAAGAGTAAATGTCACAGAATGAACAGGACAGGTTTCTCATGTCAGGTTTCCATGACGATTGCATTTTAAATGGATGTTTCCTCTATACGTTACAATATTATAGCTAGGCTGTCGCATACGTCGGCTAATGGATCGGTTTGTCAGTATCTCGAACTACGTGCATTCTTAGCGTTCAATCACCAGTTTGTTTGGTCGCTAGAATATGACTTCAGCGTTAAACAGCATTCAGTGGTATTCCTACGACCCTTGCTCAAACGTTATTGGATCAGGGTTAAGATGTCAAGGTCATAGAAAGGTATCCGAAACATTTTATGGTAAACATATGGCAGACATGTCCATATTTGCCGCGTCAGTGACAAACATAATGTCTGAAGCAAACCCATTTTTTAACATGCATCATATTTTCCTGTGTTTTGCCAGGTGAGCATGTGTTTATACCGTGTGTTCCTGGTTGGTAAGAGGATACACTCATTACCAGGTGTACTCTTTTCTGTTTATTATTTTGATAACTGAACGGGTATTTTATTTTATTTCATTTCATTTCATTTCATTTCATTTCATTTTATTTTATTTCACAAATACATATTTTTCTACAGCCACCTACAGTGGCTCACTACCCATCACTGGCAGTGAACTTGGTACTTCCTCTCTTACCCTCTCAAAGAAAGTGATCCAAGGCTCACTACAACAATAAGAACCGATATCACGTGGTGTTGCCACGGATGTTTTCTCATTCTATATGGCTATTTACACGCCCGTTACATACTAATGGTTTTTCTAACAAGCTGGCTTTCTTTATAGTGCAAACTGAAGCGGATCACTTGAATTGTGTCTAGAAAAGCGATATTATATTGTTTTATGAAAATATTTTGAAGTTTGATCTTTAGACTATGAACATTTCCAAATACACAGAGCACTTACTAACAATGGGTAAGTGAGATAAACGATGAGTGGCGACCAGTAAAATAATTAGACTTCATAGTAGTCTATCTCACAGTTCCTTTCTGCAATGCTTAAACTCTAAATGAAGTCTATATTTCCTCCGAGTTCTGAGTCTCCCTTCTCACTGGGGATAATGTTTAATGGCGTCACACACATTTCCAATCAAAGTTACATATCTACAGAGACTCGGGGTTCATGGCAACAGAAACCGTTCCTATGTGCAGGATACGCTGACATTGTTTATGAGATCCATACTAACAACATTATAAAAATTATAAAAATCGACAGAGAATAACCAGTGTCGAACCTAATTTCATTAGACCACTATTGCGCAAGCTATACTGGTCACATAAAGAAACCGTGCAAGCAGAAAATATAAATATAGTGGTCATACCCGTTATTGACCTTGTGACTTCGTCGTGTGACCCCCTACTCGACTTTGAACTTCTGACGTTATCGTTACGGATATTGTTCAGATTCTTCTGACGTTACATTAATGGTCCGATACTTCAGCTTATAAGGTGTCTACATCATTTCGTCTTTTCAAATAATCGGGTCTGACCCAGACAATCCAGTGATTGACATCATGAACACCGTAATACGTAAATGGAATACAATGCAGTTGGTAACCAGTCTCTTTCAACAAGTATGGGTTACAAAAGTCTGTCAAGGGAATTTGTTCTAAGACCATGATGAAATTGGTGATACACATAGGGTACAAAGTGGGGTCCATTTCCATAACTAAACATACATTCCACACATTGCTGTCTCGTTTCTTCACGTGCATGCGTGGTTTCTTGAATTGCTGGCAGGTTCAGTGTCACCTTTCAGTTTATTATGTTTATTCTGAACTGATAATAAGTTACAATAAGTTGTCTTTGCCTGTATGTTGACTTCCTTGAACCTTGCGTCAGATCGGCGTCATCCCATGATATTGAATAAAATACCAGATCATTCAAAGTTCGTAAATGTTGTGTAACGGAATACTCTTTTAAATGACAAACTTTTAAAAAAAAACATATTACTCAAACAATATATATCTGCCATTTGCTGTTGAAATATTTTGAAACAACTGCTTTAGAAAGGAAACGATTGAAATGCACTTAATGCTGTAAAGACAACTTAAAAAATATATAGATACATTTTTCAGTCCTTCATCATACGCTATCTTGGACATGACATATGTGATGTCAACATTTATTGGCGGCATCAGTGTTTGAATCTTGAACAAAAGTACATTGAAAGTAAATGTTTAGAGAAAGAAAGATAATTGATGATTTAAAGTTTTTCAGATTCTGACACTTGAGCCTAACATTGTGCGTTACAGTGAAGTACATGTGAAGGTTGGAGGTTGTTTGATCTTAACTTGCCACAACAGGCAACTCCTTGCGACAAACAGACAAAGAATTGATTAACCGTTGTTATACAGAGAGTCTTGTTTGCAGAAAGTAGTGTTTACACAAGTTAATACCGATTTCTTCTTTCACGAAAATGTACATTTTGACGAATCAGTGATTTGTTAAGGGAGATCAGTGCCTCAAACGGTTTCAAGAACAAAACATGAGCACGAGATGACTATTTACGATTGTATAAAAGTTTAATATTTTCAATATAAATTCAACATATAATATTGCAGTCGTAGTTTTCAAAATAGATGNATTTTATTTTATTTCACAAATACATATTTTTCTACAGCCACCTACAGTGGCTCACTACCCATCACTGGCAGTGAACTTGGTACTTCCTCTCTTACCCTCTCAAAGAAAGTGATCCAAGGCTCACTACAACAATAAGAACCGATATCACGTGGTGTTGCCACGGATGTTTTCTCATTCTATATGGCTATTTACACGCCCGTTACATACTAATGGTTTTTCTAACAAGCTGGCTTTCTTTATAGTGCAAACTGAAGCGGATCACTTGAATTGTGTCTAGAAAAGCGATATTATATTGTTTTATGAAAATATTTTGAAGTTTGATCTTTAGACTATGAACATTTCCAAATACACAGAGCACTTACTAACAATGGGTAAGTGAGATAAACGATGAGTGGCGACCAGTAAAATAATTAGACTTCATAGTAGTCTATCTCACAGTTCCTTTCTGCAATGCTTAAACTCTAAATGAAGTCTATATTTCCTCCGAGTTCTGAGTCTCCCTTCTCACTGGGGATAATGTTTAATGGCGTCACACACATTTCCAATCAAAGTTACATATCTACAGAGACTCGGGGTTCATGGCAACAGAAACCGTTCCTATGTGCAGGATACGCTGACATTGTTTATGAGATCCATACTAACAACATTATAAAAATTATAAAAATCGACAGAGAATAACCAGTGTCGAACCTAATTTCATTAGACCACTATTGCGCAAGCTATACTGGTCACATAAAGAAACCGTGCAAGCAGAAAATATAAATATAGTGGTCATACCCGTTATTGACCTTGTGACTTCGTCGTGTGACCCCCTACTCGACTTTGAACTTCTGACGTTATCGTTACGGATATTGTTCAGATTCTTCTGACGTTACATTAATGGTCCGATACTTCAGCTTATAAGGTGTCTACATCATTTCGTCTTTTCAAATAATCGGGTCTGACCCAGACAATCCAGTGATTGACATCATGAACACCGTAATACGTAAATGGAATACAATGCAGTTGGTAACCAGTCTCTTTCAACAAGTATGGGTTACAAAAGTCTGTCAAGGGAATTTGTTCTAAGACCATGATGAAATTGGTGATACACATAGGGTACAAAGTGGGGTCCATTTCCATAACTAAACATACATTCCACACATTGCTGTCTCGTTTCTTCACGTGCATGCGTGGTTTCTTGAATTGCTGGCAGGTTCAGTGTCACCTTTCAGTTTATTATGTTTATTCTGAACTGATAATAAGTTACAATAAGTTGTCTTTGCCTGTATGTTGACTTCCTTGAACCTTGCGTCAGATCGGCGTCATCCCATGATATTGAATAAAATACCAGATCATTCAAAGTTCGTAAATGTTGTGTAACGGAATACTCTTTTAAATGACAAACTTTTAAAAAAAAACATATTACTCAAACAATATATATCTGCCATTTGCTGTTGAAATATTTTGAAACAACTGCTTTAGAAAGGAAACGATTGAAATGCACTTAATGCTGTAAAGACAACTTAAAAAATATATAGATACATTTTTCAGTCCTTCATCATACGCTATCTTGGACATGACATATGTGATGTCAACATTTATTGGCGGCATCAGTGTTTGAATCTTGAACAAAAGTACATTGAAAGTAAATGTTTAGAGAAAGAAAGATAATTGATGATTTAAAGTTTTTCAGATTCTGACACTTGAGCCTAACATTGTGCGTTACAGTGAAGTACATGTGAAGGTTGGAGGTTGTTTGATCTTAACTTGCCACAACAGGCAACTCCTTGCGACAAACAGACAAAGAATTGATTAACCGTTGTTATACAGAGAGTCTTGTTTGCAGAAAGTAGTGTTTACACAAGTTAATACCGATTTCTTCTTTCACGAAAATGTACATTTTGACGAATCAGTGATTTGTTAAGGGAGATCAGTGCCTCAAACGGTTTCAAGAACAAAACATGAGCACGAGATGACTATTTACGATTGTATAAAAGTTTAATATTTTCAATATAAATTCAACATATAATATTGCAGTCGTAGTTTTCAAAATAGATGTAGTTACTTCATATGAAACTGCCCACAGGATAGATATAAGGATTATAGTAAATGTTAGTCATGAAAACAGAAAGAGGGTTAAAATTAGACACACACTTCCTCCTGGAAGCACGGATGATATTTTTGTAAATTTTAGATTAACTTGGATTGCTATAGTGGGATTCGTCACACAAATTCACTTGTGAGGACATACGGCTGAAAAGACTTGGCACGTTCAGTGAATGATGTCTAATTGTGTGGTATTTAGTTTCTCTCACACATACATTTTTGCCTGGAGCACGTACTTAGTATGTCATCTCTCCTGTAAGTATCGTCAGACATATAGTTTATACTTGAATAGTCAACGTCCATACACAGATAAAAGCTAAATAGACCTCCGATATTTATAAGATACTTCCGCCAAAAGTGGATTCGATATATACATTTTTCTGTGAATTACTGTCAAATGCTGATGATACCTCTGTTTGGGTAAACTGATAGCACGCGTCTCAAACACACGCACAGGCACGTTAAATGTTCAGCTGACCAATACCAAAGAAACGACCAACATCAAAGATATCTTTTCGCAAAGGAGAATGAATCTCGTTATGATATTACACGTAATCGCGCACTGACTTTGAAATCAAAATACACTTTTTAAAAGAAAATAACTAAAGATGGCATGTCGTGATATGCATCGTATTGAATCGTATCGTTCTAAGATTTTTTGTTTTGTTCGGAGTTTCCTTTAGGTATCTATATTTAGATAGGTACACACATCTGATTTTATTTACGGACTATCACCCTTCTGTATTTGTGTACGTGTAAAGTCAAGATCTCGTATGGTGTAACTCCCTACTCTAGCTTAATGCAAATACACCGACAGTTACATTGACCATTTGTTCTTCCTCACCTGCTGTGGTCAGTTTAAGACAACACAGGTCAGTGCCCGGTATTGTGTCTTGACCAACACAAGTGTTCCATGGATAGATCGTTCATCATGGGCAGATACTGGGCACCCATTTTCATGACATTTCGTTAAGTCAGTCAATATTAGGAAGTCGAGATTTTACAAACATTAAGATGAAGTCAAGGAAACACGGCCACTTGGAATGATGACCGAGAGTCAGGTATCTTCTTTGTCATTGACAGCATCATAAAAACCTTGACACACGTATCGATTTTACATTAAATCAATTATTGCCAAATTCTCAGCTTGACTCCACAGCTGTTGAAGTCTCCATCAAAATAGACGGAATTTGACCAAGCAGACTGGGTCAATTTCGAACTTTCACGATGAATTTCTTATTTGTGATTAGCTGGGGCACTGTTTATCGAGGA
>VKKT01006330.1:34353-49360 GCA_008038995.1 Haliotis laevigata | reverse complement strand
GAATGAAGTCCGACCACGTCCGACAACTGCAGCAGAACTCCAGGCAGCCATCATCCGGACATTTGCGGCAATTCCTAGGGCCTTTGTCAACCGTCTGATTCACTCCATGTTCAGGCGGTGCACAGCTATAGTGAATGCACGAGGTGGACATACACGCTACTGACTTATTGGATTTCGATTTTGTCTTCAATGCAAAGTAAACCAACAATGTTTCCATGTATTGACTGACATGTCCCGATCATCATGCAATAAGTGTTGATTGTTRTTATGTACCTGTGTTCATGCATTATCTGTCAAAAGTAAAGGTTTTCTAAATCTGGATTTTGACTTGCGTTTCTTTTGCGGTTCAGTATATTTTTGAAAGAGAATTGCATTAACATGTATAGACTATAGTGTAGAGAAGAATGCATCTTAGTAGGCTCATAAACTTCTTATTATATCTTTGGTGCTATGAATAAAATAAATGGCATACATTTTTAACACAAAGTAGCATTAAATATAAATCTTAATGACTGTCTTAAAAACATCATGTTGTTTGGGGGCCTTGCACCATTTGAAGCCTCTTAAGTGTCACTAGGAGGATCAAACCGATGGATCATACTATCGATTATCACCACAAAGACCTGTGGTAAAGTTGCATGAAGTAGACCAACTTCAATAAACATCTGAAGCTGTTATTTCTAAAGTTAATTTCAATGATGCTCCTAGATTATAATACTATTTCGTAAAATCAACATCAGGTACAAACCATTATGTAGAGAAGATGTATCTCAGTTTATATTATATCCTTGGTGCTATTAGAAAAATAAATGGACTACTTATTTAACACAGAAATAGCATTAGGTGTAAATAATACTGACTGTTTCCACAGCCGCATTTTGAAAATGTCATGTTGGTGGCTCTGCACCATGTTGAAATGCTCTTTAAATGTTCGTAAGTAGATCAATCAAGCGCAGCTTGCTTGCAGTTGCTTATGGGTGAAGCAACGAAAAAGTACTCCAGTAGGTAATCGATAATCAAACAAAACTGTCATAATATATTCCTGAAATTACTCATTTAGTTCACATAAACTCCGATCTTTTGAAACATCCGTAAAATGTCAGTGAAATGTTAACAACGACAATGCTATGTTGATCAATCATATCCATGAGTTATTCATACAAACGAAAATGATAATAGGGTGCTCCCTTGCGGTTCCAAGGAACTATTATTAATATTTTGAAACGTCCATAAAATGTCAAAAACAATTAGATGTTTTTTGCCCCATATATACTTCACGAAATGTCAAATTAAAATACTTTTAGTATTTAAAAGGAACATTACTTTGACTGGTGATTTTTATTTTTTTCCCCCTTCTTCCTTTAGGTTTTCTGAGGACAAAAAACTGTAAAACAAGAAATAAAATTAGTCTGGCCTAAATAACAATTCAAACTTGAGCACAAATTCTGAATGAAATGAGTTCACAGTACTAGTTTTATCTATTAATACTACCCACACGCCCTTAACCAAGAGTCAGACTATGCCTTAAAAATCTACAGTTGGATGTTAGTATACCATTAACATATTAGTGACTTCCTTGAAGTAGCCTTTAGTATTTTGAGGGAACCGTGATTGTGAAGTTTGTGATTTGTGTGCACTGTGTGATGCCCTTGAATGGCTATAGTTAGTGGACTCTAGCTGAACAGGTGTGAGAGTGTAAACTGTTAAGTTATTTCTTGTTATATTTATTTGATAAAGTTATTCTTACCTATACTTGTGTTGTGTTCTTACTCCATGCTGTGACAATATCTGCTTCATTAAAGTTGACTAAAAACTACAATAATGGAATCCTCCTGGCTGTTGATAGTAAGTCGTATGTGAAACTTGAAACACTTGCAGAATCTACATGCAACAGGTCAATATTGTCCATGTTTAGAGATTTTTAACTGTATAACTATTCACATGCCCTTGATTATGCATAGGAAAACAACTTTAAAATCTGATGATAGTCAATCATATTTCAGACTTGTAGAAAGCAGATTATGAAAGCAAATATGCCATAAGTACTAACTTTAAGAGTTAACTATATTCAATCTTGTATGTCTTTGACCAGGAGAGGGATAATGTCTCTTAAGTCTAATACTAACAGAATAATCATCACATCCAAAAATTGTGGGCTGGAATCTGAAACGGTACAATATCACTTATTTTCAGAGACTTTTTACAATGTTCAACCAGAAGACGGATTACACCATAAAATCTACAATCAATGGATTCTTCAGATTCCATTTTGGCTGCTCATAGCAAATCACACTTCATATTTAAGAGCAGACTGGGCTGATCTGCAGTATTAATTTTAAGAGATTGGATGTTTTATATTATTACTTATATTCCCTCAACCAGAAGAGTTTGAAGTGGAAGCAGTTTAAAATCAATATTTTAATGGAAATTATGATTTTAATTTGGGTTCCTATACTTCATACTTAATATGGAGAAAATCAGAAAGCAGTGGGTAAATATTGCATGTTATAATTTCCTGGACTACACTTATCGCACATATTCCCTAATCCAAAGCTGGCATAACTTGTTTTCACTTGTTTGTAGTTTGTTGCTACACTATGCAATATTCCAGCTACATGATATCTGTAAATAACTGAGTTTGGACCAGACAATCCAGTTATTGAGATCATAAGCATCCACACCTGCAATCATTGAGACCTGATGCTAGACAAGGTACTAAGACACTGAGCCTGACCAGCGTATCCACATCAGGTAGCATGGGTTGCTGGGGAACATTACTCAAAAAAGTAAATATGAAGGCATCATTTACCTTGACAGTTTTACGTCAGCTGCTTGACCTTGTAACACAAGGAGTAGACGACCATTTCGTGCCAACTGTAAAGGGGGACAACTGTAACCGCTAGATAGTCCTGCAAATATAAATGTCATTGATGACAGAGCATGGAATAACAACAAGTTCAAGCTACTATGAAGGGCTCAGTGAATTTCCCATTTATTTCAAGCTCACCAGGAATGTTTAAAAGAACATTACAGAAAAGTGTTTTCAATAAATTCCACACCATCATTTACAGTTATAATGATAGCTTTCTGAGATTAGGGACAAACTCTCAAACCTTTTTCCATTCTGAAGTACGGTAAGTATGCCCTGTATGTCTGGTGGCTGTTACAAACACCTCCCACCATGAACTTTAAGGGGTGAGAAGTTAAAGTGGACCTTTTAGCTATGACATTATCTGCATGGTATTGTGTGTGATGGTATGTTACTGAAAAATACCCTACCATTATCTACAGATTACCACTCTTCTTACAATGTGATGAGTGTGTACATGAACCTGTATATTTGTCTTACATTTCATAAGACATATTGTCTGAAAAGTATGAGCAGTCAACATACCAATCTCTTATAAACTCTCACAGCATAACACAAATATCTTACAAGTTGGAAATCCCCAAAACAAGCTTGAATTATTATACTTACATACCCATCCAGAATGGATAAAACATCATTAAAAAATGAATTATGACATAAATGAATTTTCCTTTTATCCTTTGTTATTTTAAAGAAACTATATAGTTACTGTATTATTACATAAAACACTGTGCAGAAGTGGCCAGGATTGCCCATATTTAGAAACAAGTTACTATATTTTTACACATTTTAGCATAATTATTAAACTATGAAAAATCCAATGCCACTCACATCATATATTTTCTGGTTCTATTTGTATACATGCACATATATTGGGTAAGAGCTCCGCCCGTAACCCCCACTTAAAATGTATTCTATTTATTAGGATTGTTTGAGGGTTTAGGGTTAGGTTTAGGGTTAGATTTTAGAGTTAGGTTAGGGTTTGTGTTTAGGGTTAGGTATGAGTATAGGCTGTTTATAAAAAACATAGGCGTATATTCTTAGGCATATAATGATTAAAAAAAATATGGGGGTTACAGATGAAATCTTAACATTCCTTTTAACAATATATGGTAAGAGTCCCACCCATACCCCCCACTTGAAATGTATTCTATTTATTATGATTATTTCAAGGGGTTAGTGTTTAGGGTTTAGATTTTGCATTATGTTAGATTTAGGGTTAGGCTAGGCTTTCTATAAAAAAACCCATCTATTCTTAGTATAAATCTTAAGCATAGAATGATATAAAACAGGGGTTCCAAGAATACAAACGGCTGTGGGTTTTGAGGCCGAAACGTATATTTTGGTTCTTATTATGAAACAGCCTCAATGAACATAAGGAAATATATAAGATGGAATCAAATAAACATTTACATGTTTAAATTACTCATCAAGTCTATAAAATACACCAAGTTGAATACCTCTGAACTATATCACAAGTCATAGTGTTACACAATATTAATACAATTATACAATGAGCAAAAAGACATACTGTAGGTATCTACCTACCTTAAATCATCATAAAAGTCCCATGGCTATAAATATATCCTTCCCTTGGAAGTACAAGACAGCACGTGAGTTATAGTCTTCACATTGAAGGGAAGCTGTGGCCAGCTTGGCCAATCAGTGGAACAATAGAAATGACTAAGAGCTGGAGCAAGGAGTGCTGCCTGCATGCAGTGTGACAATTAGTGGAGTTACAAGGCTTACTATGTGGAGCTATGGAATGAGACTAAAATAAAGAATAAAACATAACTAAGATTCTATCATTCTAGCATATAAAACATACCTAAGGTTCTTACAAATGTTTTTATTGTTAAATAGAGTACGTAATTAAATGGAAATCATGTCATCCACCTTACTACTCAATATAATCTTCATAAACTTTAATTAAACAACTATGTATATATAACTGAGTCAAAATAAAAAAATATTCACAATTCATATTTGTAAATAAAATCATGACTTGTTATAGTAGACAGTTTTTGGGTATCATAATAGTAATCCCCAAGTATTGACCCAAGAAAAACCTCACCACAGCACATTAAAGTCAATCCAAACATCGTGCACCCCACAATAGTGCCAACATGTGTTTATCACATTCCACTGGTCACGTGGTCTTAGCATTGCACGTGCCATTCGTAACTACTCATGTCATTCCGGCAAGGCGGATGGCCATTCGTAACTACTCGCCTCTTTCTGTGACCTACAACAAGGCATCTGGCTTGCCGGAATCACACGAGTAGTTACGAATGGGCGGATGGCGTCTCATACACTCTCGTGGCCATGTTCATGACTGGGCCTTGTCTAAGTGCAAACGGGCACGGAGAAATAGTCTAGTACCCTATCCAAGGAATGATAACTCTGAATTTCCAAACATGGCTAACCCAAGAATATCCCACATCCCGAGGACTAAACAGCTATTAAGTCATTCCCTTCGTAAAGTTGCTTCAGTCTTGAAAGCTGCTGATCCTTTAGGTCAATGATTATGTTTAAATTGTGCTTTGCATAGTTTAGCAAAGTTTCAAAGTTCGTCGGTGCCGCCATTTTCATGCTACGAAATGCGTTTTACTACGCGCAATTTGAATGGTTTGCCACAATTCTTGGCAATAATGGCGTACTTTACAGGTACGACCGTACGAGTCTTCAATTTATCGGAAATGAATAGACTCACTTGTTGCAATGCACATATTCTTTAGATCTACAAAAGAGATTTGTTCAATTCGTTCTATTCTCGGCCTTTGTAATCACAATATTGCTCTTTTCTGTCACATTGCCGTGAAATGTCAATGTCACGGACAACTTGATAGGGGAAGTAACTCCTGTTTATTTCCTAGGTGAATTTTCAGTTTGTGAGATGATGCATAATGAGAGTTCAAGTCATGATTTTCATACAAAACAAATAAAATGAAAATATTTTTTGCACATCTTATTGCTTTTTTTGGCAGACTTTCAAACTCTGAAGTAATAACGTTATCTCCTTATCAAATAAATGAATTTAAAAAACTTCAAAACTACTATAATGTGATGAAAATATCGAATATATTTACATAATTTATAACAATACTTTTCTTGAAGTATGGTAATTCGAACAAATAGATATTAAAAAATCTCATTAAATCTTTTAAATCTCTTCAAGAACTAATTCACCCTTTTTTCTCTGGATACAAGATGTGTATTTTAATTATAACTATAATTCATTATAATTTCTTCTAGATCTACTAAGTCCACCTAAAGCTGAATTTCACCGTTTTCAAGCTTTTTACTTCGATTTCTAGTCTCACCATTTATCTTGTAAACAAGATTGTAGTTGCCCTTATATGGKTTTTTTATGGAATGAATCATGGGTAATATTTAGGGGAATCCCCAACTTAATGAATGTTTTTCTATCTCACCTACTGAAGAGCTCGCTATTCCAACTAGGATCGGCAGCTCAAGTTAGGACAGGGACAGGATCATTTCGAGATCTCATGGGTCTTATCCTAATGGTAGGATGTCCCAACTCCTGTCCTAACTAGTTAGGATCTGTCTTAGCTGGGACACTTTCGAGAATAGGCACCCAGAAATTAGCTGTTTATGGTTGACAGGGGTGCTACTTGTGACTTTAGATGTGATTCTAAATACTCGCTAGTGAAGAGATCATACGGTTTAGATTACTCTTCAATCGACTGAAACTAGTGTATATTACCAACAATGCATTGACATAAGTTACTGTACTGATAGTAACACATGTTTGTAAAATAAAATGTTATATGTTCTTACTTATTTCATCGTATTCAACAGTTCTCAAGTGTGCTGTAAGCTTTTATTCCGTTGCCGAGAGTATCAATCGACATCAATCGGTAAATTGCTACAATTAATCAAAACAAATTATTACTGATATTGCCAAAACATATTAGAATCTAAACACGAGCCAAAATACACACATTTTCCTAGCCAAAGTTAGCAGAAAGAGATTTCATGAATGCTTCATTCAGTTTGAAAAGCATGTAGTATGACACTGGGGCTCCGGCCGCAATTGCCTTGGAAGGTTAATTAGAATGTACTTCCAGCCCAGCAGCTAATGAAAAAAATGGTGTTAAATGTTTTGTGAGCATGTTGGTTTTCAATCTGTAAGTCTTAATTTCTTGTGGAAAACTTAAGGCTTCCATGATAAACGTTGGCTTTTATCACGAATAAAAAAATCCGGATCGCGTGAGGGATTCGAACACCAAAACTCATATTCTGAAGTCCGGCAAGTTTCCTCTACACCAGCAGACTAGTTCTACCGGTGACAGTGCATTAAGGCTATATATAAAGCCCAAGCTGATGCAATTGTAAACGACTGCATTGTGGCTTCTAAAACTGTTTTCAGCATCCATCGTCGCGTGAATCGTGTTCAGTGTGTTTCAAACTCCCTGGGAGCATCATGTTTGCATTTTATTAGACCTTGATTGGAGGTAACAAGCCTCCCATCGTTTCCGAAGCGAGAACCGGAAGTGGAATTTGTGATAAACTTGTTCCAGACTTCCTCTACGTTGACTCTCTTTGCGCTACTATAGACAGAGCACAGCTTAGGAGGAGGATGCAATTCTCAAGATAGACCTGTTAAACCGAAATTTTAGCTCTCAGGGTCCTCTGTGGCTCAGTCGGATGACTGCTCTGACGATCAAGGTGCAGAGTTGCGCAGCTCTGTTACCGAGGTTCGAAGCCTACCATTCACCACTGAAACACTTTGGTACACAAAAACACACAGGAGCTCTCAGTGAGAGCGCAGTCGACCACAACCTCATGGGAGAACACCAGCGCACCACCAACAACAAACAAACAATATTTCTCCCTCCGTGGGTTGTGGCCACAGGGGGCCTTTTGCTATTTTGTTGTTTTTTTTGTAAATGAAGCCGTAATATTCAGCGATGACTTTATACATGGGATCTGTCAGAAATTCCTCAAAGTTGGCTAAGGAGTAGGTTGAGTACAGGGCAGTGCGATCTCGGGTTTCGAGGCTATAATCGACTAAAGTATCCATGAGACGTTGTAACGGTTCGGTACCCACGAGACCTAAACTATCGTACAGGGTGGTGAATTTCCCTGGACTTATTACTCGACGTAGGGCTGAGTAAATATCGAGCCCATAGACGTCCGCCCCAACACGCCTGAACACATTTTTCTGAAAGTCTCGAACACGTTGGCCAGCAGCAGGACGTCCGTTTTCAAGTAGAGGTCGTGATAATCGCCTAAATGTTGACAGCCCAGTTTCTCCCACACGTGAAGGGCGTGGTCGTAATCCTCCTGCGATATAGGGGATTCGGTCAATTGGTTGTAAAGCAGTCAATGGGAGGTAATTTCGTTTCCGCGAATCGAGACCAATCGTTCATGTACTCGTACAGGTAAACACCCTTTCTCAGCAGCAGATGTCGGGTCGCCACGTCGGTGTATCGATCGGTGATGGGGAAGGTATCGTTGGCTTTGACGAGGGACGACAGGAGAAACTGTATACTATCGATAAATTTCAGACCGTTTAACGAGGAGATGTATTTTTCCATGCTGTTGGGAATGCATTTGATATCGCCATCAATTTTCGAGATGGCCTGCATGATCAGGTGGGCATCGTACCCTCATAAATTGTGGAACACCACGGGGATGGGTGTCTTTTGGGGATCAATTTTGAGCTTTAGGTTGCACACGTTGTGAGCGGCACCTCGGTACCGACCCATGATGTGGCAATGATTTCTCTTGGAATCCCCGTTCAGAGGTTGGCTGTACACGTGGCAATGCGTCAACGTTTTGTGCCTGATTTTGTCATCCTCCGTCATACGCATTTGACGCATGTTGGCTAACATGTCCCTGATTTTTTTCTCTTCGTGTTGTAAGGACATAAGACGACTTGACGATCGGACGACCACGTACCCGAACCCGCAAGCCTCGTGTTCCTGCATTTTGTACGTGTTCGGTCATGTTGGGCAGGACGTGGTCGATCTGTTTGATGAGGGCTTCGAAGTCGGTGTAGATCAGGTAAGGCACGGGCATTTGTTTTTTGTAATGGTTAAATTGGATCGTATTTATATTTTTTTCGGGCATGTCGATCCTGATCATGGTCCGTCCCACACCTCGGCAGTCTTCCTTATGTGCTTCCAGCAGGTCAGCTCACGTCCCGCCATGCAGACACGTTTTCTGAGCAGTGTTTCTTTTTCCTTGTGGTTGGATTGATCGTTCAACAGTCGGCTTAAGCTTTTAATCCATGTGTAGTAATACTTGCCCTCTTTTTCGACGAGAAATAAATTGATCCTGGTTGTGTTTTCCGGAGTGGAGCTTAATCTGTGCACGATCATACCCTTATCGTGTCTGAAGACGTTGATGGCTCAATGCTTTTGTTTTTCCACTCGAGTGATTTGGGGGATGGGTGTGAGTGCGTCTATACCTTCAGGGTTAAGCCCATCGTCTGTGGGATAGCTGGAAGGTCTATTCGCCACTTTAGAATCAGCGGGGAATAAGGTGGATCTCAGCGCCCATCTAAAGCAGTTATCGTCATTGTTTTGAACGTTAATGATGGCTTGTTTTTTCTTGTAATACGGGGGCAAGTCTAGGTATGAGCCGCCTTTAAACGGCCTGTAGTTCTCTATATCCAGGTAGATGGTATCGATGGTGTCCACCACCCATCCGGAGCTTTTATGAGTAAATTTTTCCAATGATCCTTGTATTTGTTGCAACGAGGTATCGAGGGTCGAAGGGATTGAGTCGGATTGAAGTACAATTTCCTGTTTGCCTCGGAAATAAGGTTCGAGGTACTTGGTACTGCCGTCCGTCTGCTGTTTGCTGAGCAACATTTTAAGGGTGAGCTGGTATTGGATACTTTTTAAGTCATCTAGCTCTTCGTTAATTTTGCTGGCGATCAGAGGTTTAACACCGTTGATATCTATATTAGTCTGGACGGTCATCCGCCAGCCTCTTAAATATTTCCCGCAACGCGTGATTCGTTGGTATGAATTGTAATTCGACCGTCTCGGTATCTTCCAGGAGTTCGATCAGCTCAGCTTTCCTCAGTCTGGAATAACCTCTCAAGCCCCGTTCTTTTAGCTCGGAGTTTAAAATCTCTTTGACCGTGGGCGTTTTCCTGAACATCGAGCAATTTCAATAGCTGGTTTTTCTTCAATCGGGAGTAACCGCCCACGCCACGTTCTTTGGCCATCGCTTTCAATGCTCGAAGGGTAAACATTGTCACTATATCAATGTGTGTACAAAAGTTTTCTTAAAAATAAATAATTATATTCAGATGCGAAGTCGTATCTATAATAGACCTACTCACTATAGCCACATGTGAAAACACATCTCAAATTAATTGAATTTGGGCAGATAACTCCATCAGCCTTCTCTTTGATGAGTTTTGAAACTAAGCGCCAGAAAAAAACTTTTTTTAAATTTGTATTCTGAGTAGTCGGTTGCATTCGTTGAGATAATCTCTTTTCGTCATGTAGATCAGATGACTCGGACCACGCCCGCTCTGTGGGCTTTGCAGCGGCGATAATGACATTTCACGCCACACACTTCGCACGTATAATTGACAAAACCTTTTCGGATGGACGTCGAATGTATGCCACAACAGTCAGTGGTGCATTTCCTGCCGTAGGTTTCGGTTTTCCC
Organism: Haliotis laevigata; assembly: GCA_008038995.1. Lineage (NCBI taxonomy): Eukaryota > Metazoa > Mollusca > Gastropoda > Lepetellida > Haliotidae > Haliotis > Haliotis laevigata. Next base: position 38,832 of record VKKT01006330.1, on the reverse strand, counting down.
CATAAAGCACGTACTGACAGTGATACGGTGCGCGTCGTCCCATCTTTATACACATATAAATATATTTTATATGTACATAAATATATTTTAGTCTAATTGATGAACGATCAACACGGTCGCAGCTAAACCGAGTGCGACGAAGATCAGCTCCCGGTCTTTTTAACCCTCAGTATCTGAGATAGCCACCCTAGGCACCAAGAGGTTTGAGCCGTTTGCCGGTGACGAGATAATACACAGGCATGGCTTCGTCCACGTCCTTAAACGGCCTGACCTTCCTGCTGGAGTTGGTAATGGATAAAATCGATTCTCTACATGTGTTTTTTATGTAGTAGGCTTGTGCGGCTTGTAATTTCCCGGTGGCTAAATGTTTAAAATATCCATTCTGCTTCGATTTTGGGCACATTCGTGGTTTGTAGGTAAGAAAAAAGGTAATTGCTCCCCGAAAAGGCCAAGGCATTGACTAATGCCCCGCCGACCATAATCGCGATCGTGGCCATCTTCTTTTCTTATGTATTACAAATTTTTTTTATTTCAATATGTTTTCCGGAATGATGCCTTGCTTAACGAGCATTTCTTTGGTGGCCTTCGCCAGTCGAGAGTCAAACACGAGCATGCCCATGTCTGGCAGGTTAAAATCGAGTTTGGGTGCCGGTTGTTTGGTGATCATTTTGCTCAATCGGGCGTAGCCTATGGCTAGTCCACTGATCACGGCAGCGTGATATGCATCGTTGACGAACGTTTTTCCATCAGGGGTCGACATGGTGTATATAAGATGAATAAAAATTTTGAACATGCTTAAGCTATGCTAAGGTATGCTAAAAAAATTGAAGCAATGCTAAAATTTGCTTAAATTATGCTAGAATTTTGCTTCAGCTATGCTAGAATTTTGCTAGCGGATTTTATAAGCTACAGGTTGGTCTGTTCTCAATAGCAGTTTGGCATGAGCTTTTCACTCAGTCGTGTTCTTGTTTGCTTGGAATCACATCGTTTTCTCTTAAGCATTCCTCGAACGAATCCCTGTCCTTGCAGTGAAATAAGGCAACCCATCAGGTTTGCTCCCTTAAGTTTTTGAGCACCGAGTTAAATTTTTGTGTCAGCACCCAAACGCTGTGTTTCATGTGCCAGCCAGAGAAGGCCAGGTATGATAGCATGTCTCGTTTTTTAACCATCTCCTTGTTGGTGCTGCAGTCGTATAGGACAAACAGCATCGACTCCCCTTTAAATTTGTCATGTAAAACTCTTAACCAGTCCTGCAGACGCGTTCCCGGATCCACTTTGTGCACGTCCGGGTCCGTCATTACCCACGCTCTCTCCGTGTACGTCTTGTTCACCTGCAAAGTCGGACAGAGAATGACGATGTGGTTGAACGCGTCCCGATAGTATCCTTCCAGTATGTCCAGCACAAATGCCGTTTTTTCCACATCCAGTCTGGGCGCACACCATAGCGCAATGCGCATCTCGAGGCAGGTCGATATCGATCTTAATAGATGGCTTGCATGCATCTTCCATTGTCTATATTAAGCTGTGCATCCATAATCACGTACAAATATACATTTAATGCACCAGCTGATTTGGATCATGATCCCCTCGCTGCCGTTGTTGATGCGTCATCCGCTCCCGTGCAGTCGATCGTCGTCCATGGATGACATGTCGAGCCACAGCACGTACTTGGTGGTCAGGTATTGGCCTAGCATCACATAGGAGAGACTGAGATCCTTAACGATTGCGTTAATTTCCGGTGGGCGCTTGATCGCCGGTAATTTTTGGATTTCGTCCCACTGTTGGTAAGCTCGCATGCCTTGGCTAAAACAGTTGATTGGGCGTTGGTCACTTCTACTTTGATAAACTCGGGATTTGAGACCCTGTCGGGGAATGATCAAAATGCCCTTCACCGATCGAGCCTGTAAGTTCAGATTGATATTCCACAACGTATTGCTTTTATTCGCGATGGTCTTCCGATGCTGCAGCTCACTATCGTACAGGATGGCTAGCGTTCCCGAATACTGGTTGTGAATTTGTCGAGCCAAATCCGGATTCGAGACCTTGTCGAACTCCATTGAAATATTGTCGATGGCATAACTGCCGGGATCACCGTTCTCTACAAAAACAAGCTGGCTATAATCGTTAAACGTCAGTTCATATTCCAGCCTATCGCCCAGCCCGGCTTCAAAAACCGGCATGTGACCCTCCAGTAGTTCGAAGTCGAGCGGAATGCAAAATCGGTTCCCGAATGCCTCGGCTATAGCCTTATGTTTCCTCGGTATAGCAGTGAGATCAGCTTGTTCGAAAGTATACCCCACACGTAACTGAGTCGACGGACAATTGGCTGGACAAATGCCTTGGTATTTCATGTTTTCCCGTTCGCTCGCAGTTCTCCAGAGATCCTTGTAAGTGAAAAATATGTCGCTGTCGTTGCTGAGGATTTCGTCCCCATTGATTTTGATTGTCGTTTTTTTCACGATGGCGAGACCCAGGTTCGCCATGATTTCTCTTTTCTTATTAACGGATTCCAAACTGATCTGAAAAGACAGGCGAGCCGTCCCAGGGATGATGACGTTGTTCTCACCTAGGTTGGGGAATCGCACCAACAGCGTTTGGTTTAGTCAATCGTGCTCAGGTTCTTGGTGATCGTCACGGATTGACGCACGGCTTTCACCCCCAGGGGTTCTCTCAATCTAGTTTTTCCGTATTGCGACATTATTTATATTAAAAGTATATAATATTTGTTTCATAAATAAAATATAATGGCAGAAGGTGGTGAAAAGATTCCAATGGATGATTTGGGGGGTGACAGAACCCAATTACTCGATGATGATGACGACGACGCGAGTAGAAACATAGGTGATAACCTGTTAAAAACGATTGTGGATGATTATTAGGATACCATAGCACAAAAGGAAAATCTCGCTCCTCCTTATCACGATTATTCTAAGTTTGAAATCGATGATGGAGGGATTGAAAGAGTCTCCGGATGTTGATCTCATGCATTTCCGTACGAGAAAGTCCCTCGCCTTGTCCAAACTGGCCTGTCGCCACGGTGCCCACTTTATCCGCGACAAATTAAATATAGCTGGCTATCGACAAAATATGAGCGGGAAGTTCGACAAGGCTTTACAAGAAGCGGATGCTGAGCTCGATGTCTTGGCAAGTGCAGCCAGTCGAGATGATTTGGGAGATGTGCCGCAACACACTCAAGAAGCCTCGAACAAAATAAAAAAAATATTGGCCGCTTATTGGAATGAACTCTTGCCAGGTTTCGAATTTACCATTCGGGAACCGCGAGGGCTAGACAAGGCCTTGAGAACCACTCGTGGAGAACTCGTGAACAACATAGCCAAACTGACCACGAGCGCTGTTTTACGATCGATGTGCTGCTGACTTTCGGTCATGGTGCGTACCGATGAGTGTGTGGTGCGGGTTGAACTCTGGGCTCTGGCGATGGTGGTGGCATCACGATCCCCGTTTCACCTTGATATCAGGGTTGACACCCAAATTTTGATCGCTGGTTGCGATGACGATTTCGTTATTGTAGCCCGCCACTTTGTGGATCCTCAGTTGCATGTGGCTCTGAGCCATATACAACTGCACACCGAACACGTAGTCGACTTTCGAGCGGGCATTTTGCAACGTGTCTTGGTTACGCTTGATGGCCGTCAGCAAATCCACCGGTCTGGAAATAGCATCCTCGACGTTGGCCACGAAGGTCACGAATTGTTTCTGTGCGTGGTAAGCCGTTCCCTTACCAATGATACCGGAAAGCGTTTGCGCCTGCGCACGGCCCACACGTACGTTCGAATCGAATCGTTCAACCGTATGGTACCCGCGCGAGAAAAATCCTTTGATGTTTTTTATATCATCTTCATCCAAGCAGTGGCCGTTCCAGTTTGATGTACGAAACATGAATTTGGTCGTTCGCCATAGGCCCCATAAAGATATGGTACCCGGGTATGCACTCACCACCCGTTTAAACAATTCTAAACGTTCTGGATTTATAGAAATAAGTGTAGAGTTTACCGAGACTGTGGTTCACCCCGGGTAGGCGAAAATCTTTTTCGTGGGAATCATAAATTCCCCACAAATACGTTCATACGCACGCCGATCGTACGGGTTATCGATCATACTCCACGCTGTATCTTGGGGAAGAGGTGCACCTACTTCCTTCAAAATTCATCTGGTCTGATAATAAACATGAAACAAGGTGACTGCCTGACTTTGTGCCATAGTCGAGTGTCACACCCGATCCTGTCGTCGCACACCACACGGCAAAATTGAGTTGGTTTTGCCAAAACTGCATCAGGGTTTGATTCCAGTTTACCACCACCTGAGCATTAGTGAGAATTATTCTGTAGGTTAAAATCTTTAAATTTGTAATGTTAATGTCATATTTTGTTTATGCAGTACCTAAGTGGACATGCATTTAAAAAACACAGAAAGTATATTTACACTAAATCATTAATCGGACCACCTATGGTTAGAACT
>VKKT01006322.1:31969-46029 GCA_008038995.1 Haliotis laevigata | reverse complement strand
TCATATGAGCGAAATATTCTCAAGCACGACGTTAAACCCAGTTTCACCTCACCTCACTTAGTTCACCCAAATATGTGTGATTTATTGTTCAATCATAGCTTCTCATGCCCTTCAAGTACAAATAAGCCAGATCAGAAATCTCTACTGAACTAAAATAGTAGGTAAACATAATGCAGTACTTTCAAGGATCAGTTTCATCATGATTCCAAAAATCAAAACTGTAATGTATGATAAGTGGACTGTAGATAGACAAGGTACATTAATGCACAGTCTCTCCATGATAAACATGGCAACACTGCAGTCTTTCCGGGGTCTACCAATGTCTACAAGTCTAAAAATACTGATAGTCTCAAAACCTAACTTATCAGCCTGCTTCAGATTCACTATCTTCACTATAAACCAATTGGATTCTGCAAAGGTAACCAAAAACGTACACCGAAAATGCACATAAGGCAAATATTATGAAGGGAGGTAACTCTAATGTCGCAACTTCCATCAGTTTTGGGTATCAGCTATATTTTTTATAGTCTTTTTGATCTAAAGAGTGGAGAGAATTTTCTTCTATTACGATCAACTAAGATGAGCACACATAAACGTGACAACAACATTGTTAAAATTTCAGTAGCCAGTGGGGAATGGGACATTTTTCGACCTACTAAAATAACAGAGCAGATGGCTATTCCACACACACATGACTACCAGCTGCAAATATATAAGCATTGTTTATCATGGCACAACAGACATATACAACATCTCAGATTATAATTACGTCGCCACATATGACATCCCACCTTTTAAGAGGTTGACCTTTTTCGGGTGAAACAGCATATCCAGCATGTCTGTTGGGAGTATTCCGAGATAGGACAAGCCGTGCAACATGTCTGCCAGAGATTCAGGGTGGGTTCGTTCTTGTTCGAAACGTTTATAAGCTTCCACAAGTTTCATGTAGGACATCTTCTCACTGCCCGGTTCATGACATAACATCCCCATTGCCTTCACAAACTGAGCAATGTCTTTAGATCGAGGCTTCACCTTCAAGTCACTGTGTGTACAAAGTCTAACAAATGCGGACATCAAAGACTGGGTCAGCGGTTTGTGATACACAGACGCTGAGGCATAAAAAGATGCAATATGCATCAAAACTGAAGGATTAATTGTTGTTTCAATGAACGAAACAGTCAGTATTTTGTCTGCAAAGTTTTGAAAGAAACTGAATTTAAAAAAGCTTGAATGGGACAGCACTTTGGTTATATTTATCAACATATTTTTTTCCACAAATTCAAGTTGATCTACAAGTCTTTGACTGATTCGATCAAGTAGCTCGTAAGACAATATTCGCACATTGCCTCGAAAAAACCCTAGACAAATTAATCCTATATCATTGATGTGTAACAATTCAAGATTATTTGACAAATAATCTTCGACTTTTTTAAAAAGCATTGATGGTGCTCTCCCATGGAAATACACGAAGTACATTAAATGGACGACAGTTTTGGGAGGATAAGCACTGAAGTCTGCATGCAGTGCATAATCAAACAGTCTGGGCAGAAACATTACTTCCATGTAATTATGAGAAACATATAGATCTGCAACTTGTAACGACTTGTCGAGCCCGATATCACTGATACGAGTGCTAAATCCCTTCTCCCCACCATGTCCACCTGACAAAGTTTTCTTCAAGTCTTGAATTTCACTGTTCCATTCCTTTTCGGTCACTGTATTCATGGATGTCGCATTTAATGTTTTGTTCATATCTGCCGTTATTGATCGTCTCTTCATAAATGTTAATATTTTGTTGGCCACTCGGAAAGGTACTGGATTCCTCTCAAACCTGTCATTCCCTGTGCGCTGCTTGTTAGACACTGAAGCATGTCTAAGACTAGGTGAACAGATGTTGGTAGGAAACAGACCCCTGCTGGCCAACCTGGTGATGTTCCTTAGTGCCAACATACTGCAGGAGTTGATGTCTACAACAGGTGCACAGGAGTACTGCTGCAGGCTTGTTCTGCAATGCTGAAAAGAAATGTTGGAATAAAACAATAACTATGTTATACACACTGAACACTTAGGAAAAATATACTGGACATTTTGAAAAAGAAAAGATAGATAACGGCCAACTGTCAGTCTAGGTATTTAACTCGGATTCTAAACTAATTGCTCTTGAAAGGCATATTTGAAAAAAATCATTGTTGGTGTGAAATTGGGAATGCGTTTATGGTTCTCTTTTTCATAAAGTACAAACATGCAAAATAAAAATGAACACATCTTCCCCTTTATGTGAACAGTTATCAGAGATATAACAATTGCCTCTATGAAACTATCACTGACATGGAATTCGAATTTTTTCAAATCCAATTTTTCAATTTCATTTTAGATTTGCTGCAGGCTTGGGGCTGAATATTGGCCTTGGAGCATGTCTTGGTAAATTCTTACAGACACTGTTCTATTATTTGACTCAAATATGTTTTGGTTGGGCTTCTACATCCAGCTGATATCTCTTTTCAATAAAGTAACACTGAATAACTTTTGCATTCATCTTAGTTTAAGAAGGTCCTGATTGGGTGAACAATTTATTATGAAACAATTAAATAATTATTGTCACATTCTTATCCTAAAAGATTAACATAAAGTGTCAACAAACAATGTGTTAACTAAAACTTTACTGTTAGTTGTAAAGATACCATGCTTGTATAAGACATGATCTAAAAACATGACAGAATTTGGAACAATATCTCGCTTCAGACACACTGCATAGAGATATTTGCATAGACATATTTCATGTGTTGGGTTAAACTTGATATCTTGTCCTCTCAATGGGACTTCAATTATCTCTTTTTAGAATTCTTGAATGAATATGTGGTGCAAAGCAATATTCATTCATTGGTTCTTTTCAAGTGGGATTTTGGTTAGTTTTTTTACCGACCAAGACCAATTCCCCACCCCACCCACACACATCAGTAAATCATGTTTTAATAGTAACCATTGAATGAAAGACCCAAATCTTAGACTACTGGTACCCCCACAAGAACCTTTCATTGAGTTGTGAATCACACTGCATTGCAATTTTCATAAGGATCAGTGTCGTGTCAGTGTTTAATCACGCCCCAGTTTCAGCAGACACCAATCAAACGATATGCCTCGTTCTCAACATCGACGCGTAAAGGTTCAAATTGGTAGATGACCAGATCAACATTAAAGTTGAAATCTGTTAGCATTCACGTGCAGTCTTTCCGTTACAAACAAGGGCTGAAAGATTTATTGAAGGGTCTAGATATGCAGCGTCATCACACAATCTGCAAAGCCACTAAGCTGTATGTCACAATTAACTTATCAGCCTTCTCTGTTACCAGTTTACTAATTACATAATGTTTACCAGTTCGATATGTTTCATAACGTAAACATATCGACTGCGTCCTTGTGCCTGGGGGTTTGCAGACCTATCATGCTGCAATGCATCTTATGAGGAATGAAAGGATTCCTAGCTGAAAATGTTGCAAGATGTCAACAGTCTACTTATCTTACCGTTCCTGAGATCAGCTGTTGAGACTGTCCTGTTGTATAAGTCAAGCACCAAGAAAACAGTTTTCAGGGGCTGTATCCACGTGAAGTTGCAAGCTCCAAACAGCGTGATCGTTATCTTCGAATGTGCAGTGAGTTTGAAAGGGCCGAATCTACGCGCTGGGGTGGAGCTTGATGGTTATCTAATTCAGACTGGGCTCCTGGCCTGAACCGCCGCCTGATCTGAAGGAGTATCGGTGCGCAATAGTTCTCCTGGTAAAAAGCCGTACATGCAGAAATGTACTTTATAATGTAAAAGGGTGCGATTTTCTTATTCTAAAATAGACTTCCCTAGACTTTTAGCAATAATCAGTCAATGCCATGAACTCTGATGTATGATGATCGCCAGAAATAGGGTTTATTCAAGCTCCCAACAGCGCGTGATAAGTTAGTGATACCACTGTCTGGAGATTAAGCTTGCAGTCAGGGTGCGCTACGAAATAGTGCGCTGTAATTTGCGACAACTAGTTTAGACGAAAACCTCTAGCTCAAAACATCGTTACTGTATTGCTCTTTGGTGACCCGAAAGAGCCGACTGAAGTACACACACTGCAGTCGAGCTTAGCCATACCGGCCACGAGGATTCTGACTGGGTTCCTCTGTTGGAAGTCATTGCGGAATGAACGTGTCTAAGAAATCGTGTTTCGAAGACGAAATCTAGCCTAAAGAAGCGTGTGTATTTCAAGGAGAGGGAGTCAAATATCACGTACCATTCTCATTTTGGTAGGCACTAGGATGCTGCATGTCGTTATGACGATCACCTTTCGTTTACCGTGTGTGGCACATCAGCTGAGTTGTACCAGAGACCATTTAATAAATATCTTATGTGGCCCCTGTTTGTACGAATGGTGATCGTCATTACGGTCTGTAGCCTGTGTGCATGTCGTAAGGGGTGACTAACGGGATCGGGTGGCCAGGCTTGCTGACTTGGTTGACACATGTCATCGGTTTCCAATTGCGCAAATCGATGCTTATGCATGCCGTTGATCACTGGATTGTCTGGTCCTAGCCGAGAGTCGCGATGCGGTCCTATACAGTCAAGACATGACCCTGCATCGCTATGTCTTGACTGTATGGAACCGCATCGCGGCTCTCGGCTAGTCTGGTCCAGACTCGATTACTTACAGACCACCGCCATATAGCTGGAATATTGCTGAATGCGGCATAAAACTAAACTCACTCACTCACTCATCATGCTAATGAATAATATTTGTCCAAGAATATACATGATTTACACACTGGTGGTTTAGTGTCATTAATGATATATATAATTTTTATATCGCCATAGGACTCCCATAATACATCGATTTACCACTCCTAGAACGCCTCACATATGATTCATTACAACAGAAAGTGTTCGTTAGTACCAGTTCATGCCGATTCTCTTGAACTTACTGGTTGGCTATGAATAGCAGAATCTGTATAGTGCCCCAAGCTTATATGTTTTTCCTTACAATAACCCATTGTTACTGTCTATTATCTGACAAGATTCAAATGCAAAATGGGAGGGAATATGCACGTATGAAATGAAAGTACTGTATCTTGATATAAATTGTATCACACCCATGTTATGGGGATACGTATCATATAAAAGCATCACCGCATCCTAGCACCTGTAATATACACACATGGGTCCAGAGTTGTGGTAGGGAAAGCACACAAACGTTTTGTATATTTATAGATGTGATGTCAGTAAGACCAAAAGTAAACATGGTGGGTGCAACTGCACTTAACCGACAGCCGTGATGAGGTCCAACACAGTCAAGACACGACCCTGTATCACGATGTCTTGACTGTATGGAACCGCATTGCAGTTCTCGGCAAAACCACACTGTGTCTCAGTTCACAAAGTGAACATCTCCATATTAGTGGTTGTCCGATTACTTGAAATAATCGAAGATTGGGCGCAGTGACTAAACGACCAAGCAATCGATCATGTTTTCTCATAATCGAACACAAACAATTGTGGAACACTTGTTTTCATTAACAGTATGTTATGTTAATTTATGTTCCTAACGTACTAGTCATCCTTTGAAGATATGAAATTTTGCCGAAAAAACCCTTATTTTTGTGCATTAACACATTTCATAAATGACGCTAACCAATTATTTTCAATGCTTGATCAGTTGTATTGAACCAATCATCAATTATGAGATTTTAACCAATTCCCAACACTACTCCATTTCTCAGAAGGTGTATCCATTCTACAACAGATTATTGATTACCTGGTAAATGGTAGATCCAGTGAATCATGACAGATGTTTTATGTTTCAGATGAACAGTAACATGTGGACATGAGGGTGTCATCTTTATTCAAGTTGACATGCTGGTATGGCCAAGCATTCAGGAGAGCTTGGAGCCTGTACGGGTCCAGATGCAAGTTTAAAGACCTCAAACTCTCCCGCTATTCCTCGTCAGCCTCATCTGGGATTGGTCACAGCTCAAAAACGGGCTCCCATCTTCACACAGCTCCGTTCAAGCAGCCAGGCCCTGTGGCAGATTTCATCACCACACATGGGTTACAGGTCACTGGCAAGACAGTTGCCAAAATTCGAGAATTTGAAAACGAGTACTATCATCTTTACTTGGAACAGTCTGACTTCTGGGATTATTTTCTGTCTGGTTGTCCAAAGGATTCTCGACAGCATCCAGATGCAATTTTGCATTCCAAGGGTTCGGCAAATGAACATTGCGAAAATACAAACAGTGCTAATCAAGTAATATCCGAGCATGTGAGACATTTGTTAGAAGTGACAAGAAATCAAGACATGGATTCTGTGATAAAGTCAATGCGTGAACTTTTAAAATATTTAACAAGAGAATTACCTGTCATGAATGAAAGTATATTGTTACAATGTATGAGAAACATCATAAAATATCCATTCCGAGACTGCATCACTGGAGAGCCACGAGTCCTTCGCCTAGAGATTGCAATCATATTTCAGAAGGAATTCCAGAAAAGACATTCAGAATGGGATTTAAAGAAATATTTCCTAGCTGCAGACTTTCACTACCATTTTCGACTAAATTACAGTGTAAGCCAATTCATGAAGTCATTTTTCGACCACATGCAGATAAATATTTACGAACTATCTCACGGAGACCTTGTTGTTCTCATGTACCACGTGTCCCTCTACCGAAAAATGTCCAGATACATGTTGTTGTTACTTGTTGAAATAATTTCGGCAAGGCTGTCTGAGTTTAATGCCCAAACTATTGGCATCATTTGTTTGGGCCTTTTCAAATCAGAGTGGTATTGTCCGAATAAACAGCTTTTAAACAAGATCATTGATTTATCAGGGGGAATTGTGAATGAACTTGATGATGTTTCCCTAACAGCTCTTCTCAAGTATCTTCGGAGGTACACCCACAGAAGAATGATATTTGCTGTACCCGATAGATACCAGACATTAATAGATCTCCAGCCTGTGCTTCAAGCCCGTATGCAAAACACCCACCACAGCACTCTGATAAACATTGTTCATCTTTACGAACATCTTAATGATATATCTGCAGATATGATTCAGGAATTGTGTACAATTTTGTTAAAAGAAGATCTAGGAAGTTGGCGCCTAAAGGATCTGGCCAAGTTTTGCTCGATGGTAGGCAGGTTATCGTTCCCAGTTCAAGAAAGAAGAGAAGCCTTTGAGAAAATAGTATCTGAGTTGTCTTCCACAAGGCGTGCCATTGAGATAAGAACTTTTATGCCATCATTTGTAGCTTGTCTACGTGGAATGTCTCTAGATGGATTCTACCCCCTGGGATTGATTGGTCAACTGTTTAGCAGTACAGAAGGATGCCAGTGTGAGTCTTGTCTTGTTATTTGTGTGTTAGTTAATACCGAACATTGCAATATTGCAGTATATGACAGCAACTTTTAAATATCCAAGATATTTTTATGGATTAAACTTCTTTTTTATTTCTCTCACGACAGTTCGGGACCATTCCAGGTCCCTTCAGCTGAACTCATCATTCGGGAGGGAAATAAAAAGGAAGTTTAATCCATAAAAATATCTTGGATATCTATGTACAACTTCTAAATGCCACTGAAAGACAACCTTTATATAATCAAATATGGGTGAAACAAACCAGTGATTGATATGATGAACAACATCCGCATCATTAGAGCATGAAGACACACATGCATCCTTCACACAGTGAACCATGGCATAGAGTAGTTGTAAGTGCCATCTGTTTGACATCTGTTGGGAATTGGTTAAAATCTCATAATTGATGATTGGTTCATTACAACCGATCAATCATCAAAAATATTGGTTAGCGTCATTTATGTAATTTTCCTGGTTATTTTTGTTTGCACTGTTTGTTATAAGAGCAGTCTGAGCATTAGATGTTTGCACATGCTATCTTGCGTAATGTGTCACATTTGTTCATACTGTCTCGTAAGTAGATGATATGTCGTCTCTCAGATATTTGTGAAGTGAGAATGTATTGCCTGGTCTCTGTACCCAGATCAGATTCACATTGGGCAGAACCTGTACCACGTGTCCGAGAGCGTGAAGATCGAAGTTCCCCACTATACTGGACCGTTCCTAGATGACCCTGGACAGATTGCTCTTGGCAGGGTATGTTAACAATATCATATGGTCACAGACAGAATTGGTGTGGAGTAGGGATGTCACGATACATAAGTTTCATGAATCGGTACGTATCACGATACCCATGTCACAATTCAATATGTATCACGATACCTATTTTCACGACATTATTGCGTAAATTCAGTTACATTTTTACAATTAATATTTGATAATTGTGCATGAAAAAATCAACATTTTAGATTCTCAGAGATGAGAAAGTTCTAATTTCCCATCTTTCTGCATGAAAAATAATCCTTTCAAAACTAAATATCGATACAGTGTTGAATGAATCAATAATTTTATAGTCTTAGAAAAAGTATCTATGCATCGATGTATCGTGACATCGCTAGTGTGGAGTTGTGTTTTGTTGTTTAACATGTTTCAGGAACTGCAAATTTCTGCGCAAAGTTGTGTTCCTTACATGATCCAGGAACCAGTGATTGTTAGTTCAGGTCCTAGAATACCCCTGATTGTGTTTCTTGGTCTGTCAGTCTCAAGTGTTAACAGAATACCTAGCTGTTAACATCTTGAGACCTGCATCACTTTGAGCATGTTGAGATTGTCCTCCACATTACATCAGTGAAGATCTGTGTTAAAATTGGTCTTCAGCAACCCATGCTTGGCGTGAAAGGCGACTAAGAGGAACGGATGGTCAGGCTCTCTGACTTGGTTGACGCATATCCTCGTATCCCAGTTGCGTAGATCATTGCTCATGTTGTTGATCACTGGATTGTCAGGTCCAAACTCAATATTTACAGACCACTGCCATACAGCTGGAATATTGCTGAGTGCGGCATTAAACAATCAACCTACCTCTACGTTAAGTTGACACACTGTGATATGGCAGGACTACTGTTCAATTTGCTTAAAGTTAATTCACTCTGCATTTTGCATCTGTTTCAATTTCTAAGTAGAGAGTATTAGGAACACCCTCTTATATTGTGATGCTATTCATCTGGATACACAACTTCCATGGGAAGCCAATCTAAACAGTATTCCAGAAATATCTGTGTCAGTTTAGTGAGTGAGTATGGTTTTACGCAGCTTTTAGCTGTATTCCAGCAATATCACAGCACGGGACACCAGAAATGGGCTTCACACATTGTACCCATCTGGTGTATCAAACCCGTGCCAATGGTGCTAGGCTAACCCACCACCCCCGGTGTCAGTTTAATGTGAATGGAAGTGATGCTGGTTTCTGACCTTTACCACTTTGGTGAAACCCACAAGTGCAGGGATTGTGCGGACAAATCCAGACATTTCCAGCATGCTCAAGGGAACCAACTCTATATAAGCACAAAACATCTAAAAGTTTAATTACGAGCAAACTTCTTACTTCTGATAAGTGACAAGTTGTGCTGTGCATGTGTGCATGATGATTTGTCTTCTGTATCCACATGCGTGATAGTAACAGAGAGAATCTCACCTAAGTGGCTTTTGATATCAAATATATCACCATGAGTTGATAAAGGTACATATCCGAGGCTTGCTGAGGATATTTTTACTTTTATCAACGGGTGTTATATTTGATATCAGAAGACGAGAGGGTGATATTGTATTTTATCATCAAAAATCACTCTTCTTTAGTTTCAATGAAAAATGTACATCTCTGAACACAGTTCTGTCATTCAACTTGCAGTGCAGCGATGTCATAGCATTGTGACGTAAGCAATTTCATGACGTCATAGCAATGTAAGGGCATTGTACACAATCTACTGTCAAAATTATATCTCTTATTATGATCTCACATAAGTAATATCTCCTGTGGAACACAGTTTTGGATGATAAAATTAGGATTGAATACTGTATTCCTAGTTTTATTATGCTTTCAGTGCAGGAAGTATGAGTCTGTTCAACAAAAGCAAACCCAGAAGAAAGCAGAAAGAGAAGACATAACAAATGAACTGATGTGCTTGTATTCGGATATTCTTGGTGGGAGAGAGTATGTGCATCTTGGCACTCTCCTTTCACATTACAATACCCCAGGTGAGTACATTCCGCTGACTATCTACAACATGAATAGTGTACAGGCAGTGAATGATCACATCGTACATATGAAGAGCGAATGTTCAATGTTTAACACTGATTTTAAATGACTGTCAAGTGGGATAAAAAGCTTTAAAAAATGAGTTCCTGAGACATTTGTGGACTGGAAAACTGACATACTGAAAGTCTGGCAAAAAGACTTTATTTGTTGATGATTTGTTACTTGCTGTTGACCAAAATGTATACATGTGGGGGATAACAGTGTATGCAGGGTTATCCTGTTGATTTTCGGTAATTTTCCTGTAGAGTCAACTTGGTTTTTCAGATATTGAACTGAGACTTGATTCTGAGAGGAACCCAATACCTGTAGCTGAATGGATCACTCCGGCAGCCAACAAAAGTGGACATGTGAAGTATGTTGGAGACAAATCAGCAATCTTGTCTGCCTATTTGAACATGGTGAAGAACTGGGAGGGACAGAGGCTGGTCCTGAGTTAGATCGCCCAGATGTTGCCGGGTTTGGTCTAGACATGATTCAAGGATGATAAAAGTCTCGAGTCTGCATCAGATGTCTCAGAATTTCCCAAATCATGTTATACATGTCTATGTATAACTAATGTAATGGATATGAAGAAATAACTTGTATGTCGTTAAAGAGGGTTTAGGTGTTAGAGGCATCAATGTTTAATTTACCAGAACACACACAGAATACAATGTTTAAGTAAGGAAAACTTTTTGGAATATCCCAATTTCGAAAAAAATGATATATTTTTTCCATTTGACTTGCCATGGGCACTAAGTTTAGTGTAATCCCAGATAAAGCCTTGTGTTTGTCCTTGAACTGCCACAATTACAATACTCGCTAATTTCCACAATCGTGTATGTTATGTAAATAGACACCAAGGGTTACAATCAGGCAAGTGTAGCAGATTCTGGGGCCATGGCAATATTTCAGCAGCACTGGCATGATTAGGTTACCATTTTCCAGGATATGTTTGGTGAATTTGCATACATTTCTGAGTGTAATGCAACTGTGACTTACAGAAGCATGACAGCATGCTCATGAGTATAAGTAAAGGAACCCAGAAATGTTGCCTGTGTGGTGTGTTGCTTGGAAGTCACTCATATTGTGGTCCTGGGCCCCGTTCCTCAGAGCGATTGTAGCGCTACGACAGTCGTAGGTCTATGTTAAAGTATGGGAGTTACGATCATCGTAGCGCTACGATCGCTTTTGAGGAACAGGGCCCAGGCTCATGTTTTTAGCTCCCATTGGGAATCCAGATTTGAACAGGTGCGATCAGCTTATGATGATCAGCTTATGACGATCAGCTTATGACGATCAGCTTAGGTGCCTGACTCTGAGGGTGTGGGTTCGAATCCCAGAGGGGACTCAACCCAACAAAAGTACTAGAATCTGTACTTTACTTAAAAAGTGTAATCCCAAATATAAACATATGTTGCAAAGTAGACACAACATAAATTCCTTTACACACAAAGTGTCATGTCATAACATAATATTTATATGTTGTTTGGTCCAGATAAAATTACTTACAGTCCACTGTATGGGTTCAGTTTCCTGTTAAACAACAAAAGAAAGAGCCTTTTAGTTATATTGTGTATACCTGGTCCTCTGTTGTTGCAGAGTGGCAGTGTTGCTGTACCCCTTCAACGCCATCTACCTACTGAGGAGGCCTGAGGGAGACGTGGAGATGTATGTGTCTGGTTACTATCTGTGTAAAGCAAGGCAGCTCAGAAAACTTGGATATCAAGTAGTGGAGGTATATCTTGGATCACCTTATAAAACGAGTAGAGGATAGGACAATAACATAACCACAGATGCAAGCTACTACCAGAATTCTGTGTATGTGTATGCATGAATGGCCAGATGGTTAGCTCGGCAACAGTTCTGTTAGTTCTGTACTACGTAGCTGTTCTACCTGTGAAGGTCTGGGTTAGAATATTGATGTTCAGTAACCCATGCTTGTCGTAWGAGGAGACTAACGGGATCGGGTGGTCAGGCTCGCTAACTCGGTAGACACGACATCGGTTCCCAATTGCACAGATTAATGCTCATGCTGTTGATCACTGGACTGTCTGGTCCAGACTCGATTATTTACAAACCTCCGCCATATGGCTGGAATATTGCTGAGTGCAGCGTAAAACTTAACTCACTCACTCACTACGTAGCTGTTCAATCCCAAGGGGGACTGGGACACGGGTTTCCTGTTCTCATACTTGTTTTGTTTTCACAGATTCCTCACTATGAGTTGAAAGAAGCACAAGATAAGAGGTTGTACCTTAAACAGAAGTACCTGGAGCGATCATGACAGCACAGTGACAGCACAGTGACAGCACAGTGAATGCATAGAAGGCCATCCGGCAACCAGACATAGTTAATTGATTTTAGTCAATGTTTCCAGTCCTCTGTACAGTGGATGACAAGATATTGGATAATTGTGACCGTATAATGTCACATCACAAACTTACTGTGGAAACTATATGCTGTGTAGAGTCATTATCAGGGTATGAAGCTCCCAAACATTTCAGCCAGAACACAGGATGGGTTAGATGTAAGACTTACCACCCCTGACCAAAACTTACCTGCTCACAAAATATATTCATAGTATACATGTCTAAATTTTAACCCGACAGTCAGGCAGGTGAATTTGAGAATCTGGCAGTCCGTGTTGAAAATAACCCATCCTGGACGGTCAAGCAGGCATTAATTTCGAGCGCTGTCATTATGTCTTCCAAAACATGTACGTCAACAAACAAAAGGACATGTTTAGATCTGTGTGAAGTGAGTATTTATTGACAACAGCATCCTTCCAATGCCATAAAGGTATTGTATACAATGTTATCTACATACTGTACACATCATGAGGAACAGCAGGAGGAACAGTGCTGTAACTTGAACAGGTGCTGGTCATCATTCAGACCAACTTCAGATTGTGTTCCCATCCTCAAGACTACTAACAATAACAGATTGTAAGGATAGCTGTGGTCAACATGTTTTCAAACTCAGCAGCACTTCATTCCAGGAAATGCTGAACTTATTGAACTCATCAAAGCAAAGCCAACATTAACCAAAACATTAACATTTGGCAAAATCTTGCCAACAAACACAAGATCAACAATTTCCAGTAGTCTAAATGTAGGCATCCAAGGAGGAACCCAATCATCCTTGACAGTTCCCATTACATGTACAGTGTAATGCTGAAATACAGGTTGAATACAAAGTGCTCTTTTTTGTCAACATTGAGAATTCAGAATTTCCGACTTGATCACTGTCTCAGTCATCCTGCTCGCTGTCATCCTCACTCTCCAGTCCTGACAGAAATATCATCAGCTTCTGAAATCTCGCTGCAACCTGCAACAAGTGAATATCTGCGATTTAACAAAGTTGAACTGATCTCTGAATCATTTTCACCTTATTCTACGACAAAAGTACATATATATATTACTCAAAAGAAGTTAAGGGTCAAACGAAATGTGCACATCAAAATTAGAATAGGCAATTTTGAGACTATTAGGACAGGAAACTTTCTGTATGGGTGTTTTTTGGACTGAAGACATAATCATAAGTGTATGAGAAATGTTATCATTACCCGTTCCCTTAGGTAACTATCAAATTTAACAGTAAATTCGGACTTCTTGATTTAAACCATGAACTCGGCCACACTAAATTTACCCTCGTCCTCGAAACAACCATTATGCCACCTAATGCACATTTTACACGTGCTGTCCATGGATGTCATTTTATGAATGCAAATTTTCACAATAAAAAGACAAAGCATTTTCAAATCGGCCTCATTTGAAATTTGAAGATGGTCAGACGATATCTCAGCATCCAAGACAGAGGAAGGGCAATAGGTTGGCTTCAAGATGGTCAAACCCAACGAAGTGTTGCTAGGCGACTAA
>VKKT01006320.1:6046-21120 GCA_008038995.1 Haliotis laevigata | reverse complement strand
TTTACTACCAGGTGTACTGTCTGTGTCTCCCGTCTGGCACACTGTGCTTTACTATCATGCTTCGATGAACAAATATAACGCAAGAAGTAAGCCAATATTTATTCTCTATGAACATCTCTCATACCAAGCAAAATAATACGTGCATATGCAAGTTAAAATTATACATAAATTGAAAAAATACCGGCTTTCCTATGACAGTTCTATAAACATTTAGCATGTAGGAACGAACCAGAAATAGTTCATTTAAGAACACCCATGATAAGATAGTGACAGTGAAGAACTAGTGAGTGAATTGGGTTTAGCGCTGTTGTAAACAGTATTCCACTTATATTACTGAGTGATAACATGATGTGAAGGACAGCCGAAGTGATGAAGGTTTCATAGGTTTACAACTTCGGTGAAACCCACTGGTATGGTCCATGGTTTAGACAGGTGTAGAAATATAACCAGGGGGACCGAGATTGGAACCTTGATCATAATGGCCCTTATAAATGTTTTAGAAGATAACTAACTAACGCAAGCCTTGCAAGTGTTATGACTTTCAAGAAGCATGGCATAAACAAGTAGTTTCTTTATCCTTACTGATTTCTTTAGTGACGGATTCGAAGTTAAATGTCATCTTCGTAATCATAAAACCTTAGTAAAATGTTCGTGTAGTTCACGAACTGTATTACTAACGACTACTAATCAGACTTCGCCTGGGAATTGCACCTGTATACCTGTCTGGCATACACATTGCACGTCATCAGTACATGCGTTGGTTATCTATCATATCAATACATGATTTAAACTTTACATCTGAATAGATTTTGGAATCAATATTATAACGCCAAATATCTTAATGAGTTCTTAACTGTTTATGTACCAGTTCACAAGACAACATGACCATTTTGTCAAGACCAAATATATCATCATTTCAGAGATCATCGTCTTAACCTTTTTAATTCTTAAAGTTTTCGTGCTTATATTCATTGCATCGGGTCGATTTAAATTGTGATATGTTCATCATCTCACAAGTTTGTATATTTAATGTTAATACTGAACTAGAAACATTGAAATATATCCTTGAGTCCAGGGAGTGAAGCCGTAACATTTGCACATCTCTAGTCCTTCTGATTTACACCTGCAAAAGGAGGTACAATATCATCGACTGAAGTTTTGTACGATTACTCAAAATACTTCATTCTTCCAAGTAGAAATATGCATGTATCAACCGTTTTTGGGGGTAGACGTCCAGCTCTTAGAACATTTACAGCTCTTAGTTGTGCCTTGTCAAAGCAATAAAAGTGGATTTTTCAGAGTCGATTGACACTCTGCGTATCTAACGAATAGGGTTTATCACCATGACAATAAGGTTTAATAATGATTCTCTTATAATAACTGTGATCCACTCACGTATTCTTCTTACTCTTCGCTTCGAGGTACCATCTATTCTCTTTTCGTGCCAGTCCTTGAAGAGTACTCTAAAACTGTAAGATATTTATAAGCAATGACATTGTCAAATAAACGAAGAATCGTGTGTTTTTATAGAAAATCGAGAAATGATTTTCCTGAATATGTTTTTTAGATCATACTATTATTATACATACATCTTGTGTTCAATACTAGACACACTATCTGTAATACCTCTTCTTCTTCTGGCGATGAAGACACGGAAGACTCAGTGCCAGCCATAATACCGTGCAAGGCTTTCAACAAATACATTGGCAACACATACATCTTTGAAGTATCTATCTTCGCCAATAACTGCAATATCCTGAAAATTGCTTATCCCGTTTCTTATCATATGTTTTCAAACCTGCATTCTAAAGCGTTCTTTCACAACATACATACACCCTACCAAAAGGATTTTACTCAAGTAGCCTTAAGTTGTTATTACCTTGTGTTGTCTCTCTGTATCACACAAGATCCTGTGGGGCGTCTCTGGTATTCCTTCTCCAGTTTCTGCATCTCCCGGTCTTCATACAACCGCCATTCATCTGACCCTGCCTCCCACTGCCACGCCCACTGTCCTAAACCTGGTGCTTCTGCAGCAGCTGTTTATAAGAGATGAAACAGTCTTACGTTAAGATCAGAAGGATAAAAAAAACCCATTAACATGGTTAAGACAAAGCTTCTCAGAAACACCAAAAAGTAATTTTAAACAGTATTAAGTTATTCACATCATGTATTTAACATTTGTTTCATGTAGATATCAATCTGCAAATACCCTTAAACGTTTAAGTGGTTATGGCAATGCATCATTTACCGTCATCTGGTAACGCTTGTCCAGGAGCGGCATCAGTTTCAAAGGAATTCATTTCAGTCTGAGTAAGCTCCATCAAACACTCGGCAGGATCTCTGGTCAGATAGACAGAAACATATACAGTATTTTGTGTGCAATATATCCGTCGTTTGTGTGAACACATTAGTTTTACTTTTACAGTTACATCAATGAACATGTGAACCGGTAGAGAATATTGTTTAAGAAATTGACACATTTCAAACATACGGAGGTCTTCTTGTACCTGATAGACAAATCCAACTTGTCACCCTTCCCAAATCTGTATTCGTTGATGTGACCGTTTCGATTCCATCGGACCTACATAAGAGTTTATTTCATTCATTATTATACAAGTTTATAGATGTGCACATGCAGAAATGTAAACCAAAATAGTTCTTATGTTCCCATACATTTCAACAATTGCAAGTTACCGCTAAAACGCTTCTCTATATTTATTTACAACACTGTTACCTTTACTTTGCCCCGGTTGTTTTTGCGGATGACAACCCCTATGCCCCCTTTGCCTCCATCCTGGTCCAAATATTTGTCCTTCCAGTCCGAACCTGTGGTTAGACATTTGTGTGTGTTAACTGATTCATTGAAGCTCATAGAAGTACACGTGACTAAGCTTAGCTTATCTTAACGTCACAGAACAATACAACATTGCTACAATACCGATGGTCCCTATTACCAATGTGAACAAAGATGCTAATGAACCTGCATCTAATTACTTGGTACACTCAAACACAACTATGTGAAACATGCTTGTTTCGAAGTAAAATTTTGTCCTTCGGATCATTCGAAGCAATTGCTAATGTCCGTCCGACCTCGACACAGATGTGTATGACTGTGTATATTATGCTTATTGTGTTATTAAAAGCCTTTCACTTTGTGAAACTTCAAAGAGTAAGGATTAAACTGTGTAAACATTGACGCTTATTGTCATATGGAAATACCATAGGGGATATTCGATCAGGACATGACACCATACACAAGACGTATATTAAGATGATCTTTCTTTTCAGGTCACAAATTTAAGGATACGGACGTGCATATGTAATTTTCCATGTTCATGAGAAACCTAACGTATTTCTTTACCTCGTGTCACCTCACAGCCGATCTCTATCACCAGTTCCGATGGAGTTACCCTTGGTTGGTCGTGCACTACGATCACATCCCTTGCGTTCTGATAACCATACCGATATTGCTGACACTCGCCATTGTCCCATGCAACCCATAGCAGCTCTGTTACAATAAAGATACATACTATCACAACTTTCAAATATGAAATGGAGCAAAATCGTATTCTTTGAAATTTTTACTATGCAATATCAAAACCTAAACAATGGAATGGATAATATTGTATTGCCTTAAATTACTCTAATATTATATTCATGAAAGAGATTCACTTTTGTCATCGTCGTCTCCTTCAGTGTGATTGATGACTGTCCCTGGACCCTGTGAGTCCTGGTTTCCCCATTTCCACTGTGGACCACGGACAACTCGAGACCCAAGCCGGGGCAGGCTCTCATCTTTGAATTCCACCACGTTTCGAAAATTTTGGGTAAGAATCTCCGTAGAAAAGGCATGACTGGCAAGTCTCTGTTCGATCTTTTCTTCAATTGCAGTAACAACCGTTTCCTGAACAAATAAGTAAAGTATAGACACGTACATCTGCTCTCATAAGACAATTGTTAAAGGCACAATGTCACACATTTTCGACAATAGTTTGGCTTTATTATATATATTGGGGCATATGCACTCACTTTAGCTTCATATTGACGCAATAAAAGACTTAATATCCCTTACGACTTGAAATCGATAATTGCAACTTTGAAGCGACCAGCTTCCAAACAGAGAACACTTGCCATATATGGAATGTAAACAATTGCTGGAACTTTTTAATGTACGTACGTACTTTTTTGGAATACATTATATGGTAGCTTCCCTGAGGACTGATAGTTAGTATTCCTGAGAGAAATATATTTTTTAGAGAAGTGTGTATGATATATTGCCTTCAAATGCATGTTCAGATAAAAGTAATCAATTGTATAATTATTCGACAAACTGACCTTGTCATCAGTGTCCAAATGTTTGTCAATTCCGTTTACTACTGCAACAATGTCATCAGAATCAACTTCGGTTTCCTCCTCAGATATAATCTTTTTCTTGATGACCGCATAGGATTGTCCAATAAGAATCTGCAAGTAAGTATTGAGTGTTATGCATACGAGTACATCTACATAATACCAATTGCTTACATTGAAAATTTACAGGATATGGCTTGTAACTTTTGTGGGTTAACAGACTGAGGCAGGACAATTCACCAACAGGTGTAAGACATGGTGGCTTCTTGGACAAGTATGTATCATTATACTGCAAGAAATACCTGAAGACGCTGATACTTGCAAAGATCACCAACATCTTCACGTTCTACAAGCACGCCGTTATCCATGCTTCCCAAAGTCTCCAGAAAATCCTGAAAATTCCGTTTAATATCTAATTAATGAGACGATACAAATCTTTAACTGATTTACTACGGTACCCTTTTTGTGTGTGGAATTAAAGCAAATTTACAAGTAATGAGGCATCTGTTTACATTGTAAACACAAAAGTAAACCAAAAGGTCCACACACTGTTTTTGTGTCTGCAATCACTGACATTGAGTACGGGTACAGCAGTGAAGTGTCATCAGCCGGCCGTTTCGGCTGTCTCTCATGGTAGCATCTTGAACTGCTCATTTGTGACGTCATTTGGACTTTACGTCAGAATATGATTTGAATAATGTCATCACAGCTGACGACGTGACAATACAATGGTGTGAGCGATGTTTGTATGTATTAATACGCAGCGAATTTCCGGGAATCGAATACNATTTGATCACGTTTTTCAACCAATCAGATTAAAGAACACAGTCACTTTGGGTTTACAATTTGCATTAGTTCAAAAAGTAAAACAAACATATATTAACTGTACCCTGTTAGTGTTGCCAATAGGAACCCACACAAACGGATTGGGGAATGCGGTCTCACTTTTCCTTTCACCGAATTCTTCCATCAGTCTGACAACCCGACGTTCTTCCTGTACAACAAAACAGATTAATTGTTATCACGTTTTGGTTTTCAATCAACAGAGTCCAAAATATACATCATGGGGACAAAACCCGCATTCACAAATCTCTGCTAAGCAATAGTTTTTAAATACCTACAACACCTGTGCTTGGTTCAGTCTTCTTGAAGATGTCGTTGTAAACAGTTGCTTGTAAATGGCATAAATGAAGTACTAAATGGTCATGAATTTACCACATGCATCCACTCGGATCCTTATAACGTGGACTGAGACTCACGCTCTCCATATCCCCAACGTGTTCAGTACTTCCAAGTTCATCAGCAGTACTTCCATCCGTAATGACGATTACTCTGGGTTGAACTCGATGAACACCCTTTATGTCAAGATCACCACCTGTATGTAGAATTATTATATACTGTATATCTACAAACAGGGTTTGTTGGAGTTAGCATATAATGTTAACGTTGGACGTCAGTCCGTACCATTGCATAAGAAAGACTCAAGTGTTGTAAAAGGAAAAGTTAAAGCAACCCACCTCTTCCCAGTATGGCACAAAGGCAGACTAGAAGTGTTTCGAACATCCAAGAGCGTCCACCAATGTGTAAGTTCTCTGGAAAAGTAAAATTGCATTAAACGTCGGGCTTTGTAGACCTAATCAGAATGGTACATTAGTTCATTCTTTGTTAATATAATCATGTGAATAAATCAGTTCTTTATATTGCCCGGTTTTTTTGTTTTGAAGGAGAGAAGCTGACTAACCTATAACAGCCCTGAGACTTGAGTAGTCATTACTGAGGTGATGAACAATGCGGGCGGGGCCTCCACAGGACACGATGGCAACGTTCTCCTCCATCTCATACTCAGCAGCAGCATCTTCAACTCCTGAACATACACAAGTCACAAAGATTCAAGTAAAGGAATATTTCATAACGTGTAGAATATTAAGGCGAAAACTTTGTTGTGGAGTTCTTGCCTCGAGTCTAGAAACACGCGTGAACTGTTTATTCAGCAAAATTGTGGCTACTCACCGTCTATAAAACTATATGCGGTTTCCTTCATCTTTTTAATTCCTCGCTCGCTCATTGTGCTCGACGTGTCCAGACACAAGATGGTATGGAGGCCCCTGGCAGTTGGAGGCATAGGAAGATCTATATACCGAAACCAAACACAGATAATTTAGTTATAGAGACATACCACCAACAGTCTCTTTGTCAAATAATTATTAGATCAAACAAGAAACTATTGCAGCACTTTCAATGCCTACCATCCTTCATTGCAGATTCCACGGTGGCTACCAATCTCTGAACCCCAGCTGAAGTTCCTTGGACACCATAGCGACTGAGAAAACTTCGTGCCTTACCTAAGAATTTAAAAACATTTAAATTAATCGCAATAAGGTTTTTTTAAGCTCCTAAAGCATTAGTAACATACTTTGTTGAATATGAGATAAACTACATACCATTCTAATGATCGTAATGGTGATGAAATAGCCTTATTGTGAACGGCGGGTTATACTGGTAGAGTAGAATATGCCAACCCTATTAGAGAACACCTAGTGTCGTCACTGATTTTCGGTGATCTATTTATCTAATTTTCGCCTATCATGCTAAAATGGTATCTGTTTCGTCGGACAATTGAGACTGATTATTCCCAGTGGTTGAGGAGTGATATTGTTCAATCACGGCTTCATTAAAGGCATGCATCTCCAACACTGCATGGAATATGTCAATTGTCATTAGAATGAAAACGACTTTACCTACCGCCGGTTCTGCCCTCTAGTACAGATGAATGCAAAGTCTCCACGGGTAAACTGGATCGACAAAACGTTCAGAAAATTAAGACTGAACACAACAAACGCTAAACACAAAATAATCGAATTACATACATAATACGGTTCCCTACATACAACAAAAACATTTTCAGAAGACCCAACAGTGTTGATTTGCAAAAGTAAATGCTTTGATGATGTTGTTAGATTGAAAATACACTGAAAAAATGTAAGGCACCCTACCCAGGAGGATCATCTTCGGAGCGACTGTCCAGTTCTAGGCAAGTTTCATTTCTTGTAGTGACGGATGGTGAATGGTCTTTTCTAGCATCCTCCCCGGACAACAGCGTTGATTTGAAGACAGACTGGTGTTCGGGATACGTATCTTTCATCTCCTCAGAGGAGGAATAGTTAGCAGGTTCTTCATCGTCAGAAAAGCAGTTATCATTATGAGACAATTCCGACGTCGTGGATGGGGTGGTAAAAGAGTTCTCCCGTTGGGATCGCTCCATCCCTGACTTTCCTTCAAACGAACCTAGCATTACTTGCTCTTCTTCGGATCCTGTGTCCACTTCCTGTTGCTCAAAGCCTAAGTTCGTGATGCTATCATTACCAGTTTCTGCCTTGTGCCCGGTAGTGCCATGGAGAGAAACCAGCGTATCATGCTGGCATCCTCTAGTTTCATCAGAAATACCAGCACTCCTTCCATTGTGAGTTTTGTCGACCAACTGATGAACAGAGTGAGCCAGCTGCTCGACTGAGTGCCTTAGCTCCTTGTTGAATGCCTTCTGCTCATCAAACCGTTTTCTAACATCGATCTTTTGACGATGTATATTTTCCTCCAATAAGCCGAAACGAACATCAATCTCAGAATCTGAAAGTAGATTACCTCCTGTCATTGTCATGTGAAGACTAATACAGTTACCAGACGAGACAGTTACCTGGTTAGTTATATAATACATTCAGTACATTCTAAGATTTCTTACCGTTGTGTGAAGTGTCCAGATTCTGTGACCCTCCCGATTTGGAACTGTTTGAACAAAAGTAAATCATGAATTAAAGAAACATCAATTCAACAGCTTTCGTTAGTTATCATCTACATATAGTAACAAAGCACAAAACGACGTGGAGACGAAGTGATCAGGCAGTTAACTTTTAACAGCATTTATCAGCATTAAATATTAACAGCAAACTGATCCATTCTGAATACAAGAAGAGGTATAATGTACTTACCTTGTGTCCCCCTCTCTCACAATCATGACAGGCACATCTTCACTCTCAGTCTCCGATCCATATATGGTCATGGTAAATTCCATATCTTCAGCTACGAAAGCCTGCTCTTGGTCCTGTACATGCAGAGTAAGATCAAGTGAAATACGTGTGTTTGTGGACTCTGAAAACGCACACTTCAAGATATTTTCCAGCTCACCAACACGAGATGCTAAGTTGTCAAAACCGCCAGAACTGCGATGAAGGAGTTCTAGAGTAAATGGTTCACTTTGTACTCGAGTTATTTTAACTTGACATTCTTTCAATAATGTCGCCGCAAGTCGTCTTAGTGACGCGAATCTGTTTTCACACATCCCGAGGATCACGTCGATGAAAGAATCTTCCCGTTCTTCGTGAAGACATATCTCAGCAGTGTAGGTACAGGCATCATCTTGTGGATGTTCCTCCCACGCTAGCGTGATGACAGTTTGATCGGCTGAAAATATATTCATATATTAATGTATAGCATCAATAGAAAGGAGTCTCACAGTTTTGTATCGACATGTTCACAACAGCTGTTTATGACAACTGGAATGATAAAAAATATGTTCTTAAAGATATCTTCTTACATGAATCCATGAAATAGTAAATTAATTATATGTGTACATAGTGTATGTATTGCCTGTTGTCTTTCTTCGATCTCTTAGCTGTTTCATTCCAAATTCATCCAGGGAAATCTGTACTGCCTGAAAATCTTCGCTTAAGGTCATCAGTTTGGTGCCTTTTCTTTCACTAAATACTACGGTCACGCTGGGATCCCAGGTGTCACGAGCAGAAGTGTAACTCATCTCCATCAGTTGTTGCAGCTGCAGTTGAGTGTCCCGCTCTTCCGTCTCACAGTCCGGTTCCTTGCTTTCTTCCATACTTCAGCTTGCACTGAGGGCATCATTCAGAGTATACGCTATCGAAAAACAGAAAATGTCGACATATGGAAACTTCACAATACTCGAAATTGTTATAAGCGTTCGTTCGTTACGCCGAAGACCCGAGCTCGATTCTCAATGTGTGAACCCATTTCCGGTGACCCGCAACATGATAACGGTGCATTACTACTAAAAGCGGCGTAAGACAACACACAGACACACTAATGGCGTTAAGCAACTTTGAGAGAAACAGTCATGTAAACACACAAAACATTCATATTAATTCATATCATAATATGATTCACAAATAATTATGTGTAAATCTTTACATAACTGATGTTTTCTGTGCGTTAAGGAAACGTATTCATGCGTGAGTTTTGCCACTCCAGGGTAAGTTGTTCGCGAAACATGTAGTTGCAATGTCTGCTTGGCACTCACAAGACACCCCGAGTTGTGTCCCTTTATTTGATATGTAACGAACGAATGCCTGGTGATGATTTGCTATGAGCGATATTGATAAGACTGCAGATAATAAAACTGTGATTGCTTCCCAACGTTATTATGATTGTTGGATTCTACCAAGGGTCATTATAGATGATAAAACACATTGAAATCAAGTATACAGAACCTACTCACACGGCCATGTCAGCGTCTCATTGTAGTTTCTGTTTGGGCGTATTTTCCGACAGGTGCTAATTTTAGACATGAAGTGGCACACGACAAACTAGGTCACAGATACGAATGATACGGAATTCCCAGGGATCATAGCCGTGTTCGTGGAAAGACATAATGTCATGGTGACCTGGCCCGAGATCACATGACGAAACAGGACGCGAAGTCGCTTTTCCTCGGGAATAGCTAGTTCTATTCTTCCCTGGGTGAACAATGCTGGTGTACTATGCTGGTATCAGGTCATTGTTATGTAGCACGTACAGCCATACTACTGCACCGTTACTGTCATGTCTAAATGTGTAGGATGTGGCTGGGGGCAAGGGGAACCGGGGCATGGAGGTTATGTCTGTGTGGCCAGTGCTATACCTGGACTCGTGGGTATCGTAGTAACCACTTGTAACCTATATGCCTTCGGGCTGGCCTCCTACATGAAGCGGAGCGGTGGGGTAGTCTAGTGGTTATGGCGTTCGCTCGTCACGCCGAAGATCCGGGTTCGATTCCCCACATGGGGACAGTGTGTGAAGCCCATTTTTGATGTCCCCGCTGTGATATTGCTGGAACATTGCTAAAACCGGCGCGTAACAATGCTCACTCACTCCTACATAAAGCGAGCTCGCTTTGATTCACTTCTACATGTGTGCACTGAGGCAGGGACAGTATCTACACAGCTCTATGACATGTAGTGCCCTAGTCTTAACGTGGCACAGTGCCAGACATAATACCGTCAGAAGACATACCATACCCGTTGATACCGGTGAAACACAATGAGAGAGTGATCTATGACTAATCCGGGTGCTACATAAGTAACATACCCCACACCTCAAGTGTGTTATTGTACCCTTGCTGGACTACACTGAATCAGTTTTAAATAACCAATCTACATACGCCAGTGTTGTGCTGGGTGTATACGTGCCTCATAAAGCGTATTAGCCATCAGCACTGATAACAAGGAACTTCAGCTATAAGCTGTTGTTTTTTTTATGTGTTTTTATTTCACTTTTTTTCGTACAAATTTAACGTACAGTGAATAGTCCACTATTTCCAGGCATTTCCTGGAATTTTGATAATGGTCTTCCAGAATTACAGAGAATATGAAATAAACTAAATAGATAACACCTTCAGCTAAAAAGCTTATGGCATGAAGACCAAAATTGTAAAAATGATGCTACACTACAATTTATCTTCGAGTTGTAATTATCTAAATTATATGAATTTTTTAATATTCTTTCTTAATATTTGAAATATGAGGATGTCTGCTTGCTAATCTTTATTTAAATATATTGTGTTTTGTTATAATTATAATGCGACTGAGCACATCATTTCTTTTCTCACAGTATCCAAATAATACTTTTTGTTATCTAAGTGAAGAAGAGTGCCCGTCTTATGTTGAATCCAATAACATTATTCCAGATCTCTTTGACAATATCAAATTCATGTGTATTATGGTTTCGAGACTTGTTTTACAGAAAGTACAAGCATTGGTTGCAATAAGTATCATTTTTGATAGCATTTCGTTAGTTCATATACACCTGTGAATAATACTATATCGAAACCATTGATGTTTTACATTAACAAGCGCCCTGAATGGTATTGTATATACATATCGCCAATCATTATCAGAAATGCATTCGTTTACTTCTAAATAAACTGTTGTTTTTGTCAATGTGGGTGTATTTCATTACCCGACCTGGTTTGCTAATAATAGTGTTTTGTAACATTACTGTTGCAGCTATAAATTACTTCTAATGCTGAAATACATGCATTTATCAGTAACTGAATCAAATGGAATTGATACTCAATAAAAATGAAGGAAATATTTTATTGTCTCACATATATCTTTGTATACACTGTTAACGGTTCAATCATATGGAGGACAAAAATCAGCGTATGATAAACGTACACACGATTCATGGAGTTATATCTAATACAGTAGGGCCTGACTGGCATTGACAATAATTATAAGCATACACATTGTCAAGATTAGTGATCTTGCTAGTGTATCATACATACAGGGTAGAGACTGCGATACATACAGGGTAGAGACCAGTAGAGATTGCAATCGGAGTCTCTACCAGTAGAGACTGCGATCAGAGTCTCTACCCTGACATATATATATATATATACACACACATACATACATGAGTTGTTATTAGATACTGGTAACTGTTTCATAGCATCATATTTCTATCATTAATTTCCGTTCGTCAGCACTGTCCCATTTAAGCTTCGATTTCCTGAGCGACTTGTTGCAGCGCTGGCCACGTGCATCTGAAAGGACACACGACACATTGTGAGTGAAGGATTGTCACACCTGGAGACATATATTATGTGTCTCTGAAATCGACTGTGCTAATATGTTAAAGTCGCAAAGAAGTATATTAAGATTTACATCTGTAAAAATAATGGTTAGGACACCAAGTGTGTGTGTGTGATTAAGAAGATATTGTATGTATATCAGTGTCGATTTAAATGCCATGATAACGGGACTCTAAATAACCTATTTGAACCATGAATATGATCATATTATCGCCTACTGATTACACTTACCATGTTCGCCTTACTTGTGTGACTGTATGATCATCAACAGATTTCTCCGTTTGATTCCTGAACGACACTCTGAAGCTATACAATAACATCACCATGAATATAAAGTAAGCGGTAACACAAGAAAACATTGACAAATATTGATGTTTTTCCAATGATCACATGCCCGTGTCCCCATTCTGCACATAACATGACACTAATTTGGGCATCGGCACATTTTGTACACAGTCATTCATCTCAAACATGTAAGTCGGAAAATAGTAAGTATATTATAGTGTCATGTCAACAATATATTTTTGCACTTATAACTAATCATTTTTTCTCAGATCACAAGAATTTGAAATTCCGGCTCATGAACTGAATGTCTTTTGCTATCACCGCATGGCACAGATCTAAGCTTGTAGTTACCTCTTCCCATTCTTTTGCACTAAGCATGACCCATCTGGACGTTTGGAATATGTCTGCGAGAGTTTGGCACATTGTTCTGGTGAATATGTCTGCCAAACACCTTGAGGATCCAACCACTGCCAAGTGTACGAGGACCTGCTACCCGATATTTGCTGCTTCGTTTCGTCTGAAAAGTATCAATGTCACTTATGTAGAGAATCTCACCCAAGTGTCTACTGATATCAATTATATCAACACGAGTTGATACAGTTCCAAATTGCTCGAGGGCGAGATTCTACTTATCATTAAAAATCACTCTTCATTAGTTTTCAGTGAAAAATGTACACCTCTGAGCACGGTGCTGCCATTAGACTTGCAGGGCAGCTCCGTCATAGCATTGTGACGTCATCCGGTTTATGACGTCATAGCAGTGTGATGTCATTAGGTTTTTGACGTCATGGCATTGTGAGTCATAACATTGATCATGTCAAAGCATTCTGCTCTCATGAAATTTATTGTACAGAATCTACTGTCAAAACGATGCCTCCGAGGAGATATCGTGTTATATTGTTTATCACAATATATATAACTATAACTATAAATATAGTTATAGTTATATATATTGTGATAAACACACACCCTAATCTTAGTCTAGCTATAAATGAGCAAGGATGTTGATAGTAGCGGATGCCATTGCCATTGTGATATTTATATATTATGGTTCGTACGATTACACGTCCCTAGGTTATGCTCAGTGGCACTTAGAGTGGCACTTCATTGATGCTCTACTAAGTATTCACTACCCCAATTCACTACCCCTACCCTACTATTCACTTTTGGCGATAAGTAGTTACTACGAAAGAGTTTCGCGAAACGAATCAATCAGTATAAACGAGGGTCAGGAGTTACCTGAGTGAGTGAATTGGGTTTTATGCCGCTTTTAGCAATATTTCAGCAATATCACGGCGGGAGAGAGAAGAAATTGGCTTCACACATTGTAACCATGTGGGGAATTGAACCCGGGCCCTCAGCGTGACGAGCGAACGCTTTAACCGCTAGGCTACCCCCAACGCCCCTCGGTTACCTGAAAGTATGCAGTTGTTTAACTGTATCAGCATGCAACATTTCTGGGATGACAGCTTCTCGGTATGTATACCTACATGATTGTTTCTCGTGCTTCCCTGCTGACCTCTCATTTTGCTGTGAATCCATCAGCAGTTCTGCTGGGTCCCTAAACACAACAAATTATTGATAAGGATGGAAGACCACATTGTTGGTGACTATAACATTCAAAATATGTTGCATTAAACTGTGAGAAATACTCACCTCGCTGTCAAATCGTATTTCCCATTTTCACCAAATCTATATTCATATACATCTCCGTTTTTCCAAAGCACCTGTGAATTTAAGACACATGGTTAACTAGCGACTAACCGAAAATAGTTTCATATCGGTTTCTAAAGCATTGGGTGATACATTCCTGTGGTGCAATTCAGAAGCTTTGAAAATTTGAAGAAGTTATAATTCGTAATTTTAGGGGTGACTGGTTTTTCTTTCGGTAGAATTAGCTTTTACAGTTCAGGAAGATATATTACAATGCCATTTTTAACACTTACATCACCACGTTCTGTTACTCTGAACATGAACAGCAACACTTACAATACTACCCTATTTTACTTTGAACATGTACAGCAACACTTACAATACCACCCTATATTACTCTGAACATATACAGTAGCACTTACAATACCACCCTATTTTACTCTGAACATGAACAGCAACACTTACAATACCACCCCATTTTACTCTGAACATGTACAGCAACACTTATTGTACCACCCCATTTTACTCTGAACATGTACAGCAACACTTACAATACCACCCCATTTTACTCTGAACATGTAGAGCAACACGTATTGTACCACCCTATTTTACTCTGAACATGTACAGCAACACTTACAATGCTACCCTATTTTACTTTGAACATGTACAGCAACACTTATTGTACCACCCTATATTACTCTGAACATGTACAGCAACACTTACAATACCACCCTATTTTACTCTGAACATGAACAGCAACACTTACAATACCACCCCATTTTACTCTGAACATGTACAGCAATACTTATTTAAAAAAACCATTTTACTCTGAACATGTACAGCAACACTTATTGTACCACCCTATTTTACTCTGAACATGTACAGCAACACTTATTGTACCACCCTATTTTACTCT
>VKKT01006319.1:18126-30873 GCA_008038995.1 Haliotis laevigata | reverse complement strand
GGATGGTATCAAGAAACAGGAAATTTCCCGCAGAAATCGAAACTGTGAAGTGTATTTGTGTGCATGGGATATTTTGATTTATATTGGACTTGAAATTGAGGGTTGAAGGGGAAGGACATGTATGTCCCTGTGGCATCCTGGGGGTTAAGCAGTTAGTGACAATAGCGGGAGACGTAAAACGTAGTCATGGGTGACAGTAAGGTTTCACGTCTCCCGCTATTCTCTCTAACTGCGTCATACGCATGATGACGACATAGCTATTACCGTTATGTGTCGCCTATGACGACGCTCAGCTTTCATTGTACACCTGAAGAGCCGTTGAACGGCGAATGATCTTGTGCAGATATTTATAAAGGAGATTTGACAAGAAGAAATATCTGGACTCATATTTTATATATTTACTGCCTATACACCTGCAGAAATCACCTGTGTATATACATAACTTATCTGGTGAGTATGTATCAAGATAACCCTTATAACACATCATGCGAAACTGATTACGTTATCTTGATACATACTCACCAGAGAAGTTACACAAGATGAATGCCGAGCTAGACCACCGTGATGCAATGCAATTTCAGTTGTTCGTATGCAACTACACATAAAGTAAATTAACTCAGAAGCATAATGGTGTCTGTTGTGAAAGTGTTGTAGGGGTAGGACTCTCACGATGAAGTAAGTTCAGTCGGATTTTGACCCATCAGGCCTCGAGGCTCTCATGATGTATTGGAGGATGTTGTTTGTAGGGTCCATCTCGCTTGATGAAAGTGAATACGATTCTCAAATAACTGACATCCGTGTTACCCCGTTAAGATATACACATGTATATCTGATTAACGACATACAAATATTAATAGCTGTGACACCATTTTATCGAAGATCCCTTACTTTTTTACAGCATAAGTACACTAAACATATGACATAAACATCGTGTGTTCTCTAGGACAGCAAATGTACGTACATTGAATGTATACGGGTCATGACGTAGTTTTGTCAAACGAGTTTCTACTTGAAATTTGTAGTCATTCTACTTCTTGCACGTTACCTGCCTAAAGCGTAACCATTGAAACGGATGTTGATGTAGTACATTCAGTTTTCCCGCCTGGCGTACTGCTGTGAGACACAGCAGGAATGTTGGATGGTGGAGCAGCTTCAGTTTGTGTACACTGGAACATCTTCTTCCACGCCATCCGCATGTCCTCGTTCTTCAGACCGTACACGATGACGTTGATGAAAGAATTTGACGCCGCGAAGATGGCAAAAGACGGTGCGAGTGACCTGTCTGTGATTCCCAGGATTCTGGACACTATTCCGTTCAATGCTGCTGGGGCCCAGAACACAACAAATAAGACAAACACCAGGAACGATAGAATGGATCGCCTCTGTTCAGCTTTCAGTCTTGCACTTGTCATCTCTGCCCGTATTTTCCAACTCTGCCGGATCACGCAAAACAATTGGATGTAAACAGAGAATGTGGAAAGGGTTAACACAACTTGATAAATTGTGAGGAAACGGCCATACGGAGACTCCAACATGTCTCGCAGAACACAACCCTTTTCCTCATTCCAATTCCTGAGGGAAAGGGCACCACCTCCTATGCCGAAACCGAGTGTCCAAACACAAACGGCAACCACTACACACTTGGACGTTGTGTATGATGTTCTGTAGAGAAAGGGAAACCGAACAGCAAGAAGACGCTCAAGTGCAATAACAAACAGGTGGGTAATGGACACACCTAGTCCAGAGGTCCATGTCCACACCTTTATAATACACGCCATTTCCAAATTCTTCAACCAAGGAACTAAGCCATGCAAAAGATCATAAGGAAGGACGACAGCACCCACAGCAAGGTCACCGATGGCGAGGCTTGAGACCAAGACGTAGATGGGTTTCCTTAAAGGCTTGGAGAAGATCACGGCGCCAATTATGAGTATGTTGCTTGTTAGAATTAAGGGTATCAGGCTGGCTTTAATCATCAGGTAGGTAAATGTCTGGTCGGTTGTTATCATGGATGTTCCCTTGGAGGTGTTTGTAAACTGAGTCCAGTTTTGATCAGAATCAGTTGTATTGGTGATCACATGAGTCACATCCATGGTTACCTCTGACTGCTCCTTGCACTGAACACGTCTGGATGTCAACTGCTGACAACTGATGATTAACGATTTGATGACAAATGCCTGCCTGCTGACGTCAGACTACTATCTGTTTCTGGCTGAGGACTGACTGTTGACTGTTGTAGATTACTGACGTCAACCTACTATCTGTCTCTGGCTGAGGACTGACTGTTGACTGCTGTAGATTGCTGACGTCAACCCACTGTCTGATTCTGGCTGAGGACTGACTGTTGACTGTCGTAGAATGCTGACGTCAGACTACTATATGTTTCTGGCTGAGGACTGACTGGTGACTGTTGTAAATTGCTGACGTCAAAGTACTGTCTGTTTCTGGCTGAGGACTGACTTGTGACTGTTGTAGAATGCTGACGTCAGACTAATATCTGTTTCTGGCTGAGGACTGACTGTTGACTGCACATTGTGATGCAAGGCTGTCTTTTGACTGTTCTCTCACTGCTATCTGCTGACGAGCGACCTCTGTTTGTAGTAACCAATGATCAGGGTCCCCGCTGATCATCTCAATGGTTAATGGGCTCAAATGATTAATACCGAATGTGATAGGCCGATGACACCTAAGGGTCGACAAATGGAAAATCACCTGGGCGCCTTCCTATGTCGTCGGTGTCAAATGAAGTGGTTCATAGGAAAGATGTTTTTCAGTTGTAAACAAGAATACTCAGTCATTTATTTAGTTTTCAGGCAACAATACTTCAGATGTGAACAGACAAGTTTCGAAAGGAGACAAAAACACACATTCTTGTCTTTATGGAAAGACATCGACATTTCAGAAAATTAGACTTATGGAGTCGAGGGATTAGTATTATATTAGTATACGTACATACACACACACACACACACATACATACACACATGCACCCACATACATGCATGCATACATACATACATACATACACACACACATACATACATACATACATACACACACACACACACACACACATACATACATACATACATACTTCCATACATACATACATACTTACATACACACACAAACATACATACACACATACATACATACATACATACATACATACATACATACATACATACATACATACATACATACATACATACATACATACACACATACACACACAAACATACATACATACACACATACACACATGCATGCACATATCACATCTCATGGTCATTGTCAATGGCAGTCTGACAGGTGTGTGATACAGGGATGAGATCATTGGGCCTCATGTGCAGCCGTTCAATCAAGGACAGAGACGTAACTTCACGCTTTAGCAAGTTAATGTCTGTCCACACGTGTTGTTATAGATATTGAGAGAGCAGAATATACCGGTACTCCCCTTGCCAGTTGTTTCTCCGGGCCTGTCTTGGGACGAAATGGAGCGAACTTTACAGAATCTGGACTAGCGTTGGTTCAGACGTGGAACAACATTCCCCTAGCTTTCTTCGATCGCTTAGGGACATCTATGCGTCGGCGTTTTCAAGCCTGCATCAACGCCAATTGTGGACACACACGATAGAATTTGTGCACTGTCATTCAGGAAAACACCACAAATCATATTAGTATCTTTTTGCCTGGACAAATGGCACCACATCAAATAATGCACAGTTACTATTTGCCAGTGGTATATACCAGTGTTAACGTTCATCGTCAGTCATATAGCTAGTTGTAACTGCCTATGTCAGTTACGTCTGTTTTACTGATTACTGTACTGTATGTGGAATATGATCGAATCCATATCGTGATGCTGTTGACAGGACCGACATATCCACGTCTCTCGGTCATTAACGAGAAGTTCGGATTCATTGTTTATTGAGTGAAATCATGTGTTACATTAACAAAAACCGGTTGTAACAGTGTGACTATTTTTCTCAACAGGATATGAGTGTCACACCATTAACACTTAGTCTAAGAAAATATATAATTGTTTGTATACTTTTGTAACCCAAATGTCAAATGCTACCTCTGTTATTGAGATGAATTAATCAAGCGTTGGAGACATTACTTACAAGGTACTCAATACATAAATGTCAAGATGAACCCCACGATTGTACACTGAATTAGAGAAAATGAAGTGATTTAGGATCTTGTACGACAAAACACCCCGTATTTTCCTAAAAGCTTTTCCACCTCAGTTAGCAATGTAAGAAAACATTTACCACCTTTGGACACCGTACTCTGTGAAAATGACATCCTGAGAACATCGCGCTTGGAGTGTAATGTGTGCACTGACGTGCACTGGAGAAGGATATTGTCGTCCTCACAACTCTCCCATCAGTCCAGGGAACATTGGTGATGCATTATCTCCCGTGAAACGTCTCCTGAATGCTTAGTATGACGGTAAGTGATTCATGGGTCGGACACCACCATACCATGGAAACACCAGATAATTTCTGGTGTTGTTGCGGTTAGTGGCCTTTGAGAATGGGGGTCGTCTAGAAGGCCCTCCCTGTGATGACATGTGGTCATACACTGACCACTGAAATTCTATTTTATGCACTGATGCGGTAAACAAGGGACGCTGATTATTAAAAAAATATGTAGTATATACCGGTGATGTATACAAGGGGCCCATGACCTTTGCAATTACGTTTTGTATAACGATGACGTATGCAATTGTTTATATAAATTGCGTAAATGATAATGGTATATTATTGCGATTGATGAATGAGTTAGTGAGTTTGGTTTTACGTCGCTTGTAGCAATATTCCCGCAATGACACGGCGGGGAACACCAGAAAGTGGCTTCACACATTGTACCCATATGGGGAATCGAACCCGGGTCTTTGCGTAACGAGCAAACGCTTTAACCACTAGGTTACCCCACCGCCCCGATGGATGAATAAAGAGCAACTGATGAACTTGTTGAAAGAGTATTTTCCAACATAATAATTCCTCCCTAGGACCACACACTCATCCTCATCAGACAAATCTGTCATCACTTTTGGAAAAAGATGTAGATCTCTTTGAGGTGAAATATCGATCATTCAAATCGTGTCATGGGGCGGTGGGGTAACCTAGCGGCTCGTCGCGCCGGAGACCCGGGTTCGATTCCCCACGTGGGTACAATGTGTGAAGGCCATTTCTGGTGTTCCCAGTCGTGATATTTATTCACTCACTCACACATCGTATCATGCATTATATCAACATTTTAGTGGTTGAATTTCAATGTTTTCCTGGGCTTGGGCATCTTTAAGACTCTCTACTCCTTTTTCGAAATCTGCATGCAAGCATGGAAGGTATTGTGCTTATCGCATGCAAACTGTTAAGGGCTTACTGCCTTAGGTTCAGCTACCCGTAACAAATGCTTAGTGAGGCGTTAAACAACAAACCAACCAACATTCTTGTGGGAATTGGTCAGGAGAGCTTTGGTGTCAGCCTAAATACTATGAGAGCGGGCTGTTTCTGGGAATGTCAGTAGCTTCATTCGGCTTAACTGTGATCAGCCAATTACTCGCATACGGCCTTGTTGCTGGCAAGGATAGTACGACATGAACAATGATATCGACATGTCATCAATTTGAAACAATTTATACACATGATTGAGTTTAAAAGTGGTCTGTTGTTTGGTCGATGTTTATGACAAGGTCTTCCTCCCTATAACAAATGTATTTGATTTGCCAAGAAAGTGAATGTCAAAACAAGTATAAACTACTTTATCTTGTCTCCTATCAAGGTTCTGCATGCCGAGTTGACTCTGCATTCTCATTTCAGTCACGGGTGTTTTAAGTGCCAATTGGGCGTCAGTAGACCCTGCAACAGTACCTATTGATATGACCGTTCCACATTGTCATGGGAAATGTAAGCTCAAGCTCTACAAACTACACACTACACTTGGGGGATGCTAAGTCATACAATAATTCAATCAGCCCCAGGTTTTAAAATCACATAGGGCTATTCAATCCCTCTCTTCGGTACAAGGACTGGACAGGACAGGACAAGCTCTTTACCAGACGTGGACCTGCAACGATCGCGATGCAAACGTTCTGCTGACTTTGAAACCCGCACCACTTTGCTGTTGGTGACGGTGTCTTTTTAAGGTGTTCGAACCTGCTCCGCCCTTGTCACACGTCCCTATACAATATTTCTGATTTGTGTAAAGTTACATCATTCCATGGTCTCATGTCCTACCTCGTGATAGGTGAATTACTGTGAACTATCCTTCGATGATTCACCGTTCACTAATACTTTAAGAATCTTTTGGATTCTGTTACTGCCGGTTATGATGTTCTATATCCCTTGATTATTTAGCTAGCAAACTATAACACGGGCAAGATGTCCCCTAAACTAATTGACACTAATGATGGACACACAGTCACGGGAAATGAGACATGGAGAAGGACTAATTCCGACTAATCACCTTCTAACGTCGCTACCTGGGCGCCTTAAAGAAACGCATTGACATCAACTTTCATCATGCGTTAGGTATGAAAATAGGACATTCACTGGATGAAGGATTTCTGGTTGTTTATTCCCTGACTGTTTCAACATGTAGACATGAACACTCATAGAGACGTGCATATGTGAATATACAACAATACAATGCTGCTACTGTTGCGGGTGATCTTTCTGTAAAGTGCAGAACATTAGCCTTGGTAGTTTGGTTGAAGACTGCTGCATTAAACACGTCTGCGCTTCTTCGCATGAATGTTTTGAACCTGTCTGTACACAGAACTGCGGACTGATAGTGTATTTTGTTTGTAGATCCCGAAGCGTGTCATTTTTTCTGATTCAGTAAACTTCATGCGTCGTGATCTAGCGACAGCTAAAATATGATTCAGTTCCCGAGGCACTCGCTTTCAAATGCGAGTAATTGTTTGTATCTGCACTTATCGAGTTGGAAACCAAAAGCAGTTATATCTTCTATTTCGCTCAGCAATAAAAATCTGTACATTCTTGATTTTAGACTGACTGACTGAGTTTGGTTTTACGCCGCTTTCAGCAATATTCCAGCAACATCACGGTGGGGGACACCAGAAATGGGCTTCACACATTGTGCCCATGTGAGGATTCGCACCAGGGTCTTCGGCGTGACGAGCCAACGCTTTAACCATTAGGCTACCCCACCGCTCCCTTGATTTTAGAAATGTGCTTAATTGCACTTAGAAGTGCACACATCTGAAAGCAGATATATGAAGACGTGAATTGTTTTGCAGTTTTCCCTGGAATCCGATTCGTGTACACCGGCCCAGGGTTGTTACTGTCTGTGTAGCAAGAGATGTGTATCAAAGTCGTTGTAAGGAGTTGTAGAGATAAGACTACTGTAGCCTGGTAAAATGATAAACTTCTATGGCAATATAAGTCAACAGAGTTACACGTCACTTTAATCTCTGTATGTTGACATATGGTGCAGACATGCACTTGTGTACCAATCATGATTTCACTAGTACTACACATCATCCTGTTTTACATTCAGACTCCGTGTATCGATTCTCTGTAAATCCGTTCTTCTTACCACGCCAACAGCTGCTGCCAAAAATGAACTCAATACCATTGACGATTCTGGTAACATAAAATAGCACACAACAGTGCAGATGTCAATGTAAAACATATTTCCAAAACATTATTGTATGGCGATTCAGGGTGACATAAAGGCTTGGCAATTTAATCTTTCCACATAATCTTATATGACAGATCACACAACGACTGAACCTTTCATTATCTGCGTATGTTGTATTCACTGGGATTGACATAAAATCGTACCTGCAAAGACGTATGTAAAATCGTAAGCGCCACTTAACTTATAAATCCAACCTGAAAATATAGATTATTGGTATATTAGACAAAACAATACTGCTTTCTTTGAATATTTACTTCAAGTCGAATTGAGGTCCTCAATACACACTTTAGCAAAACCCATTTTTTGCTTTAAGAGTGTGTGTTTGTTGTTCAGTAATATTTCAGCTTTCTGGTAGCGGGAGAATCCTTGAGAGGCTATAGTCAAACAATGTAAGGATCAAACCGCATATGAGTGGTGATAATGAGATGAAGGGTGAACTGCTGCTGTAACAATCTGATCTCACTGCTAAACTATCACCGAGTTTAGGGACATTTGTTCTTCCAGATAATCCCCACATGGGTACAATGTGTGAAGCCCATTTCTGGTGTCCCACCCCGTGATATTGCTGGAATGTTGTTTAAAGCGGCATAAAACTAAAAGCCCACTAAAACCCCTTCAAAGGAAAGTCTGGATGGAGAGGAAATAGCACATGCAATGACCACTTACTTGCTATCGGGGGTCCTAAGATGTATCCAATTCCTGAAAGAAAACTGCGCACCCATAAGCCACTGGAACCTCCTCCACAGCTACCAAGTTTAGGACTATGGGACCAACCAGAGTATTCATACCTTGGCTGTAAGTCCAATAGAGACTCCCAAACACAAGCTGAGTAGTGTATGTGTGTGAATAAAGAGGGAATAACAGAAGCACCATTCCAGATATGCCAGTAAAGCCTGGAATGTGGAGTGTGAGGTATGGGATTTTCGAATCGGAGGCCATTATTCCGGCGGCTAGTCTTGAGAATATACTTCCAACTCCCATTGCAGTGAAAAGCGTTGCAGCCTGGTCTAGAGAGCTTCCTTTTTGTTGAGCATAATATTGAAGATGGAAAACAGCGGCTGCTTCACCATGTGCCCACAGCATGATGCTTACGTTGTACATAAGAAATCCAATATGCTTTAGAACTCTAAGAGACCTGAAGACTTTGCAAATAGTCGATTGCAACAACCTGTCATGGTAACCTGTGTCAATGTTTTTGTCCTCTCGATGATCATTCCTAGTTTCAGTTACACTTTGGGCCTGTTCCTTCCGGAGGGGTCTCAAAGTACCAGCAGCAACACACATGTGGAATTCTATTGCACCAAGGATAAGAAGCGCCCCACTTAGGTTGTACTGACTGAGAA
Organism: Haliotis laevigata; assembly: GCA_008038995.1. Taxonomy (NCBI): domain Eukaryota; kingdom Metazoa; phylum Mollusca; class Gastropoda; order Lepetellida; family Haliotidae; genus Haliotis; species Haliotis laevigata. The sequence goes on along the minus strand of VKKT01006319.1, from coordinate 21,853 downwards.
GGTATCTCACAAGAGGTCCGGCAACAAAGAGACCAAAATCCTCCACCAGCAATGCACACACCAAAAGCTGTTTCGTGCCTCTTTGAAAAGTACTTCCCTGTTACAATGCCAACCACATTGCAAGCCAGACAAACATCAAATCCTGTCAAACATTAAAGAAAAGACATTAGCATTTGTCCTGGAACACAAAGGCCCACAAAACAACCCACAAGATTGTTTCACTCTGTGGTGGGAAATGATTATGTTTTGTCCATTTATGTAAGTTCATCAAGAAGACATTTGCATCCTGCATATAATTATATGTCAATACTGAAAATACACATTGCAGTCTATTTACACCGACCATTATCCTTAATGAACCATCTAAAATGTTTGAGGGTTCATACCTGATACAAGGCCATAGGTGAGGACCAGGCCAAGTGTCGATTTGCAGAACGAGGCAACAGTCATATCAGTTAAGGTTAAAGCGGCACCAACCATAGCCGCAACACGGGAGCCAGCTTTAGCCTGTATCATCCCAGCAACTGGACCTGTGAATTTGACAATAATCTCGAAAGACTGATGTGAGCGCCTATCTAGGAGTGTGTGCAAGGGATATATATCCAACACATAATCAGATATTTACACCCTTTTAAAATATTAGAATGAGTGAGGGATCGTGATGGATTCCCCTGGAAGTAAAAACAACATGCAGGTCATTGACGTGTGTCGCTCTGGTAAAAGCAAAAGGTATACTTGCAAGTCCCAAAGACGACCACTTTCACTTCGAGTTGCAGTTCCAACTACAACGCACCTCTAACCTGAACAAACCAAAGACACATGGCACGCTGTGATTGAGAATAATCAAACTGAAGTCTGAAACAATGCAGCGCTTTTGATCTCTGTTTATGAAAAACATATCAACCGTTTTTATTTCGTATTTGCATATTGAAAAAGCCGATAGTTTTGTGTAAGAAGACGATGCCATATTCAAATAAGATGTTGCATACCTAATAAAGTGCACGCTCCGAAGTTCGCTGAGCCTATCCATGAGGTCTTGGTCAGATCGTTTTCAATTTCCTCCAACACAGCGATGTTCATGACACCAGGAGAGTACACCAGTATCCCAGCCATAAACTGTAAGGTGAAGGCAGCTGCAAGGATCACCCAGGCGTAACCTCGGTCTATGTTTGATCTAGATACTTCCATCGTTCCTGCACCAAGGACATCCAAAGGATAAGTGGATTGTCTGTTAGTGAACGATGCTCCCAACAATATCACAGCTGAAAAAACGGCGGTGTGTAAATACTCGTGTCCAGGTCAGTTACACATCTTGAACATCACTCTACTTAACTGAGATACGTGGTGATATGCATAGAAGTTGTCAGCAAGCCAGATCACCCAATCATGTCAGTCGCCTCTTAGCAGAAATATGGAGAGCTGAAGATCAGTTAAAAGTGGAAACTTCACGGGATAATTGTGTGTTGCCATAGTGATTAAACTGTTACATTGATACTCTATGAAAGCTAAATGCTGAATGTATATTCCGAATATAGGATATGCAGTTGACCACGGTAGAAACAAGGTGTTCATTCCTGATAAACGAAAACAAATACTGCCATAGTTAAATGACTCGTGCACATCATTGTTAGGAACATGAATGGGTGCAATAGGGATATGGTGACATTTATCAACCAAGTCAGCGAACCTGACCACCCTTTCTTGTTAGTCGCCTCTTATGACAGGCTTGAGTTACTGAAGATCATTTCTAACCCGGATCTTCACGCCTCAAGTCCGATGGTGACCGCAGACAATATAATCGCAGTTGACACTTGTAATTAAACACTGGAATTCAATGTATTCAACTTTTACTTAATTATAACATAACAATATACTTCAAATACGGTTTGTTTGAGTTGAAGATTTATGTCGAAGTGATAAATTGTTAGACATGCAAAAACATCAACCCAAACAAACCGTAGTAGTTACTTTTCATTGAAGTATATTATCGTGTGTCAACATAGGATGACGTTCAGTCGAATTCGTCGACATAACTTATATCCCAAAAAGGGAGTGAAAATATAGACAGGAAATAGAATTGAATCTTGGGTTAATGACAGGTACTGCATTCCTGTGCCCTGGCAGTACAGGTATTTGGTTGCTCGACTGTATGCATGGACGCGTCCTCTGAACTCCAGTCTACACACTATGACGAGCCGACAGCAGAACAGTCTTGAATTCCGATTCTGTGTAACCAGAACACCAGCGTTGACACAGTTGTTGGGTTTGTAAATGAGACCGGTGGTGAATGTTCGTACGAGGTCAAGGAATACGGTTATAATCTGTCCACTATCAGATTCTACAGTTATTCAAGGTAATTGCAAATATTCATGTTATAAGTTCGGCATGTACTCGCTTTGGATAGTGATTGTTAAACTTTACTTGTGTATTTGGTAGTAATTAACTGATTCTGGAGTTCATGATAAGTCATAAGGTTTAGTGTCTAATTTAAACAATAAAGTCTATAGGGAGACTGCAATGTTAACGATTACAAGCTAAATATTACACCAAAGTTAGGGTCAGCAGAGTTAAGATAGTTCCTCTTTGTGCGTGTTCATATCTCGCTGTCGTCTTGTCATCTTCTTGTCATCAATTTTGAAATGTTGTGTTCGTAACGTGTATGTAACGTTATGTGGAAGTATACAGATACATACATTATTTAGTGAGCCTTTAAGGGCATAATCTTCTTTAACAAATTTTATCAATCTGTCAAATACATAGTTACGTCACACAGTACACAAGATGGTACACAGGGTGGTCTGAAATAGAGGTGCAAACACCACCTGTGCTCGGAAATGCGTGAACAAGAAATGATGAATGGGTTACTTGCACTGCTGAATGCTTTTAACACTCGTTATTGTACAAAGAAATATTGTAAATATTCGAGGTACAGACATAAAGATATTTCATCTCAACAAAATCCAAACACCCCCTCCTTACACCCAAACGGTCAGTCAGTGACTGAAATGGCAAAACCCATATGCGTACATTAACATCAGATCCAACGTGTAATGTAAGTCGTGTACACCCAGCAAGAGTTGAAACATCCACTGTAGTGCACATTACTTGTCGTACAATACCGATCATTGAATAATTTGGCTAGTGGTGAGCATAACATAATATACATGTGGACTACCATATGTGTAGGTTTCTTCTTCTGACATAGCAAGTCATGTATAAACACACTGGATTTAAAGGGTCTTACCTCTCACGTCATATCCAAGTCAGTGACAGGCCAGTAAGGTAACGATAGTTTTGCATCAATTACTGCAGGTTAGTTAAGTGTGTCAGAGCGATCGGTGACTATATACATTATGTACATGTGTAATAGTACCTAAATGTTCTTGCAGGTGATAGCTGACTGTTATTAGGACACACGCACAAAAAGCCGGATTATATGTATACATTTATTTATAGCACACAGAAGGAATGAACAATATGTAATTTCCGCATTTCGTGTGGTTCAATATTGTGAACTATATTTCGTCTTTTAATGCATGTGAAACTAAAACATTGAAACATCGAATTATTGCTAGCTACACGGGCACGTTCTTCTGACCGGATTGTCGGAAAACGAAGTTATTAATTGAAACCCCTGTAAATATGCCCTTCCCAAAAAGAAACTTATCAACAATAAATGATGCTATTGGATTATTTTATTGTCACAGATTCAGGTACGCTCTGAAGT
>VKKT01006316.1:25264-36256 GCA_008038995.1 Haliotis laevigata | reverse complement strand
ATAAGTACCCCAAGGAGGAATATATTCAAAGAATCTGAAACCTCTACAGGTTAGTTCGAGTTGTGTCATTGATAATATCAAGCGTAAAAAGAATTGTAAAATGAAATATAGTGTTAATTTACTGACACAGTACACCAAGCTTCATCTTTATTTATGAGATGCTTTTGAATTATGTTCAGGATGCTGTTTTCTTTATAATCCATGCATAAATATGTAACCAGTCTTTCGTGATATGAAATATGTTGACCTCTTTCATATTTCTCATTGTTACTTCTCCGATTATTGATCTCCATAATCTGTATCAATCGCAGGCCCTAAGTAAAATCTATGCCATACTGAATTAAATGATCACCTGAGTCACTAAATTGATTGAGGCCACTTTGTGTGAAAGTTTTTACAGAATTTCTAACCAGTGCAGATTCTTGAGAAAAATTCTCCAATATTATTTGTGTTGCTTAGGAACCAGAGTCAGGTGACCCTACTGTCATCTAGTCAGTCTGTGCTGTATACATGGGATGAGCCAATGGCGGAGAGGACACTCATGTGGAATGTATATGGTCGCAAGAAACCCAGCTTCCCTGGCTACATCAACAAGGTACTGACAGTCTCTATCCTGCTGGTATATGTGACTTGCTTCCACATCGGTGGTGTCATATAGTATGTGAGGTAAGGTCACATGTGAGGCTAGTATAATGTACAGTAAGATTCTCACCTGCGAGTTTTACCAGTGATAATTGTTGACCATGTGTACTCAAGGATATACCGTATGTCCATCAGAAACACAGTCAAATGGTCCATCTCACCCCGTGGAGTAGCTATGTTAGCTCTGTCTGTGATCCGTCTCTCCTTGAAGTAACTAGCTACATGACAAGGCTTGGAGGAATCCTGACCAACAGCATAAACAACATCCAGCTGACAGATATATACTTCTTAAAACATGTTCAGGATCACCTGATTCTGAAATATGACTGATTATTCATGGTAATATGAAAGAATTGGTGATCCTTAACTTATGTTTACTAGTTTGTTTACACTGGCAACAATAAAGCTTGATCAGACCATAGATTTATGAACATGTGTAAGAGTTCTTGAGGTTTTAAGGTAGGGAGTTACTGGGGAATTTTGAATGGCACTTCATAGAATGGTTCAAGTTGCAGTATTTATTGTTTATACAAGACTGGAATGCTCGTGTCCCTTGTTCCAGGATGGTTGTGGGGAGGTACGTCTCCGAGTCCAGTCTCTACGTAACGCCACTGGCTCCATGGATGTCACAGACGCCATTGACAGCATGGAGAGTAGTCCTGATGGTGAGATGATGATGACGATGATGACGATGATGGTGATGATGATGATGATGATGATGGTGGTGGTGATAGAGTTTTACACTAGTATGGTCACTACATATTCTTCTTCTCCACATTTAGAGTGGAATCTTATGAACCATCAGCGTATCATATCACTGAATTTCTAAAAAAATTGACAAAATGCTAGTTTGAAAATGGCTGCTGAAGATGGTGGCCGGTAGGATTTAATATCAGAATTCCACTGCACAGCTTACATCTTCGGTTTCCACATCTACGTGTTAATTCGTCACCATCATGCTGATACTGTAACACATAAGATTGACCCAGTTGTTCCAGGTGCAGGACAGAGGGCTACCTGAAACAATAAATATAAACTGTTAATATATTTAATGTCAGATCCACAGGTGGCGGGGTTTCACCCATATGTAACAAGAATGTATCACTACATCTTTGATGTATAATTGAAATATTAGAGTATAGTTGTCAAATGAGAACTTATAATAATAGAAAATACATGTATTAATAAACCGATGTCAACACTCATGAATTCTCTCTGTAATCCTCTAGTGCGGCGTAAAACTAAACTCACTCTGTAATCCTCTGTACTCTGACCTCTGACTTGTTTCAGGTGTACGTTAAGTCTGGGTGTCTGTTACTTCAGCACTTGTGGTTATCACTCAGTGTTTGTTTTGTGTCCCAGATGAGGAAAGTGACGAGATGGATGGCTTGTTGCCGCACTTGACCAAGAAGCTGAATGCACGGACCCGCACAGACAAAATGGTCATCTACTGGGTGTCCTACCTGGATGGGCTGCAGAGGGTGCTGCTCTTCACACAGGACGAACGTGTCGCCAATGCTGTGAGAAAGGTAAGAACCACCCAGTGGTGACCTTGACATTGTCTACGGATGTGTTGCATGGTAGCTCACTACATAGTGACCTGTTTCTTTTGCACAGTTCTGATGCTTGCATCACGTGAACAACTAACAAAGTCATCAAGTGAACAGATTTAGTTTCATGGGACCACTTGATAAAGTCCTCACATAAAAAAGCTTTTATCGTAATCATGGGACCACATATATTTTAGTCATCTAGTGACCACTTACTATATAGTTGTCATGGGAACAAATATGATATAGTCATCTAGTGACCATCTGCTATATAGTTGTCATGGGAACAAATATGATATAGTCATCTATTGACCACTTACTATATAGTCATTGAGTGACCACTTACTATAGTCATCATGGGACCACTTACTATATAGTCAACATGGGACCACTTAAGATTTAGTCATCGAGTGACCACTTACTATATAGTCATCGAGTGACCACTTACTATAGTCATCATGGGACCACTTACAATATAGTCTTCATGGGACCACTTAAGATTTAGTCATCGAGTGACCACTTACTATATAGTCATCGAGGGCCCACTTACTATAGTCATCATGGGACCACTTACTATATAGTCTTCATAGGACCACTTAAGATTTAGTCATCGAGTGCCCACTTACTATAGTCATCTAGTGACCACTTACTATAGTCATCTAGTGACCACTTACTATAGTCATCATGGGACCACTTACTATAGTCATCTAGTGACCACTTACTATAGTCATCATGTGACCACTTACTATAGTCGTAATGGGACCACTTACTATAGTCATCTATTGACCACTTACTATATAGTCATCGAGTGACCACTTAATATATAGTAATCTAGTGATTGTAAAAGTGTGATTTGACTTAACTTATATTGATCCCAATAACGTCTGTCCTTGGTGAACACGCTTTATGGCCACCATGTGTCTTGCCAGTCATCAGTAAAGAGAATAGAGGTGTCTCTGCCATAACAACTTTGAAGTAGGAGATAAGGAGAGGATATTATGTGTATCTTATGAAAACTATAAGAACTAAAGAATATCAAAATTCATTGCATTACTATTTCTCTTTCTCTAATTTAGTCGGGTTGTGTAAGACCAACATAAAAAAATTGAACATATTCTTATGAGAATTGGTTGTAACAACTCTGAAATATCCTGACGTGGTGGGGGTGGATAGGGTGGGTGTGTCTGTGTGTCTGTGATGTGTTTCTGTAACGACATTGTGAGCTTGATACTACAAGTGTGTGTCAGACCACAGTAGTCGTAGCTTTACCCTGGATTATGCTGAACATCATCTAGCAATGTGGACATTCTATCTGACTTGCTTCTGTGTCCGAAAATACGTTCTCTTCCTTTCTAACAACGACATTAGAATCTATGTCGAAATGTCGCCTATACAGAATAAAGAAGTTGTATATCCATAAAAATTGTCCTCATTCTTCATCTCCTCAACTTCTAGAATTCTAATCAAAGAAGTTCCTTTCTAACATTTGGACTTCTTGTAAAACATTACAGGAACATATGGAAAACAGAGGTGTAAAATCATACTTCACCCAGTCTTCTATTAAATAAGATATATTCAGGTAATAACAAAAAACAAGGAAAGAAAGCGAAAGCAGTGGTGCTGTGTCTGATGATCGTCTGGTGCTGTGTGGCGTTTGTGTAGCATGATGGTACACTGTTGTTTTGTACGTCAGTGAAAATGAGTTATGTGTTCAAATTGTCATCACATTTTCTTCATTTTTCCTAAACCCATAAGTGGCAAAGTAAATATTCACGTATTCAGATTTTTCTCGGTTTGTAATAATTTTAAATGCCATTATTTTTTAATACTATTCGACTATGCCAGAGTATACTCTCTGTGGCATGTTAATGTAATAGTAAATTTGAGTGGCATTGAGATGTATGAACAATAAGAAGTGGTACACTCTAGTGCTGTACAGGCCTGTGATGTTTAAGGGTTGCCTGCTTTTCTAACCTAGGCTCATGTACAGAGCGTAGACCTACCATCTAACAAAGGTGTCATCCAGGTAAACCGCTCGCCACTCACTGCCATTGCTGCCGCTGCAGTTCTCTACCTCACTCACAGTCCAGCTTTGCCAACCTGCAATAACCACTGCATGCCGTCAAATCATATATTATTAAACAAAATTATCTAAATTCTCCACTGTCTAAGCAAAAATTTAAATGGATTATTGAAAAATATCTTTTTAAGAACTTATATCATCGCATTCACGATGTTTGAGATTTAAATTTGAATGGTTCTGTAAATGAATATATGTTAAAGAGGCCATGGTTGGCACATCTGACACAAGGCCTGGTTCTAGTGTAGTTGGTCAGTGGGTGCTTGTCGGCTTCTAATGCATTGTGGGAGCAGAGCAGTCTGTGTTCACCTTTCACCTTACGTCTTGTTTATCCTCTTTCTCCAGAGATTGCTAACTCAGTTTCTAGTCAGGTGTGAGAAGAGAGACTTGGTTGATGTCCACAGAGCGATCTAGGCCCTCTAGCTGTGTTTAATTATCCTGGTTGTGGTATTGAGACCGTGCTGTGGACTGGGGACAGAGGCAGATGAACTCTTTGTAGAACTGTACAAACACTTTGTAGTGCTGTTGGACACAAGTAGCTGGAATAGAATCACCAAACACTTCTGTCCTGGCTTTTATCACTTTTTCAATCATGCCCAGGTGAATGGGATGGAACTATAAATCTTCTTTGTACAAACTGTCAAAATGACATTTGAGTAAGGATAGTGTGAGGATAGGCACCCATGAGGGATGTAACCTGGGTCCTGACTGGACAGGTCCTTCTGAACTATAACCAGACTGTATGTGTGTGTGATCCTTCTTGACTGTGACCAGACTGTATGTGTGTGTGATCCTTCTGAACTATGACCAGGCTGTATGTGTGTGTGATCCTTCTTGACTGTGACCAGGCTGTATGTGTGTGTGATTCTTCTTGACTGTGACCAGACTATGTGTGTGTTCCTTCTTGACTGTGACCGGACTGTATGTGCTGTAAGAACCTTCAGCAACCCATGCTTGTTGTAAGAAGCATCAAATGGGATCGAGTGGTCCAAGATGTGGTGACTTAGTAACTTGGAAGATACATGTCATCAGATACCAAATGTGTAGATGGATGCTATTGATATCAATCACTAGACTGTCTGCTCTATACTCAGTTTGTACAGACCACTGTCATCTAGTTAGAATGTTGCTGAATGTGACGTAAGACAACAAACAAAACCTTACAATGAGTGACTAACAGCACCATTTACATTCTGAACTAAACTTTAAGCCTATGTTATTGCAGTTTCCATGGAAATGGTCAATTTTCTTTAGTTTATTGCTTTTAAATTGAAAATGTTATCTTCTAATTCTTATCTTTTTCAAATCATGTGTGCAAGAAAGGTCAATCTTATGTCATCTTTGTTTAATGTCAGTTTGTATTCAATCCTCTTTCTATTACATGGTTGTCAGGTGGATATTTTGTTTAAATTTTTATATCTGTATTTCTATGAATTCCATATTTCTTAGCATGTAAACCAGCAGGATTTGCAACCGTAATGTGCTATTTACTGTGCCAAATTGAGTTGTGATTTGTGTCCCCTGATCCTCATCCCTTGGATTACCATTCCCTGACCTTCAGACACATTTTACCCTAATAGTTTATATTTATGCCATTTGCCATTTTATTATATCAATATCTATTTCAGCTTTTGCATGCATTATGATATTTATGTAAATACTGAGAAGTATCAGTGCTTGAATGTACAGCTTCTTAGGTCTGGCTTTCTTTGTTGCTGTAGCAAGCCTGCATGACAGTGGCTAACACTCAGTCAAATCATTCATATTCTCATATATGTTCCATGTACACTAAGCTGGATAAAGTGTCATTTGTTTAATTAAACTTTAAGTGAACTGTCGATAGTATTGGCTTGTTTTAAAATGCTTGAACTTGCCTTGAGTGAAGGCATGGCTTGTTTTGATGTAGTTTAACTAGAAGCCTAAGTCAAGGTGCTGGTAGAATGATCTCAATTCACAGTATGGTATATAAACTGTTTGCAATTCTTCACATTTTGTATTGTAGTTGAGTCTGAAGTCTCCTGTCTGACAGCCTGAGAACAGATGTTTGTATTTGTGATGTCTGTTTACAGCTTAATGAGGGAGAACAGTCCAGCATCTGCACCTTCATCTCTTTGGAGGGACTGAGCGTGTCCGTCATCAACCAGATGTACCACGAGGTGGCATTGCTGTCTGTGGCCAGCAGTCCTTCCATGTGGGAAGTTGAGGTCAACAACCGGTGGAAGATCCTCAACGTGGAGCTAGCAACATGGCTGGAAGATCAGTGGAAGAACGAACAGGACCATGCCAACCTGCATGACCAGATAGAGGTGGGTGGATGATAGGGACGACTAGATAGGGTGGAGTTGAGGACTGGGTAGAACAGACAAGGACTAGATAGGGTTGAGTTGAGGACTGGGTAGACCAGATAGAGGTGGGTAGATGACAGGGAGGACTAAATAATGATGACGGGTGAAGGACATGTGGAATGGAAAAAAACAAGATCATGCCTGCCTTCAAAGCCAGGGAGAGACCAGAGGAAAAAAGTAAATATTCATAAATATTTTCTTATCTGAGATATGAAATGGGGTGAAACTGTACACAGAATGAGTCATAATGAGAGACAAGAAGGTGATGAGTCAGTAGTAGATTGGCAGTGTCACAGATGTGTCTTTGTGAAAAGACTGGAATCCTATCATGACAGTGTTTTGTGAATACACCATGGAGATACAGACATTTGTGTTGATTCTAGGCTGATCTGGTGAAGATGCAGATGTCTAAGCCGTTCATGGGCGCCCTGAGACGCACTCATCACCCTGGGGTGTGGTTCCAGTATCGCCACTCCGAACATCACATGAGTGTTTATGCAAGAGTACAGAGACTGCAGGTAGGTACCATCATCAACAGCAATGGTGCTGAAGATTTTACCATTACTCTCCCTGGTGCCTGACTTCTCCTCTTCCTGCTGTCCCTCCTCCTTCTGTCCATCACTATCATCATGTGCAGGAGAGTTTCACTATAGTGCCATGATTGTTTCCCCACGTGTGATTGAGTGACAACACTCCCCAGGTGTGTTGATGCTACAGTCTGACTGAATGGGTTTTTGTTCCAGTTGGACAACCAACTGACAGACGCCTACTTCCCCACAGTGCTGTGTCCTGCTCCAATACCCCAGTACATCCTCCGCAAGACAGGGACCAAACCTTTCATAGAGCTCAGTCTGATGAGGAGAACGGTCCCTGAACGCAACATTGATACTTTCAGGTAAACAGCAACTCAAACTTAAACAGTTTTGGCAAATTCTCTTAAGATATTTGGCCTATGAAACTGTAACTGTGTGGGGGTGACTCCAGATTTCTAAGAAGTTGCCATCTAGCAATGTTACGCTTTCTTTTGTCATTTTTGCTATCAGTTTTGCATCATTATTTAAAGTTTTATCTTGTAAAACATTGGAGTATGAAAAAATGTAATGAAAGTTTGAGGTTGTGTGTATTTCTGACACGGCTACAGCATTTTTCTTCTTAAACATTTTTCTACATTTTTATATTTCATCTTCATTATTATTCAGGGAATTTTGCATGTATGAAACATCCCTGCTATGTCTGGTCACAAATTCACGTAAACATTCAGCTGAGCTACAGAACCTTGCTGCTCTGTTGTACGGGATAGATTCCTTTCAATTATTTGAAGCAGAATGTCTGTACACAGAGAAATATCTGGCTTTTATCAACCTCCCTGGTGGTAAACTGAATCAGAATAATGCAAAAAAAATCTAATTTTCTATTTAAGTTCAGTTTGACCACAGATGCTGCTCCATTCAGAAGAAAATCAATAATTCTTAATGCAGCTGTATGAGAGCACGCTGTGCACTGAATGTCAGTGAGACCAGTTGTAATCTGATCAAGAACAGGCTGATGGGCTCAATTGCTTTAACTTTAAGCCTTTAAGGCAATCAGACCAATGTTTCAAATTTTCGACTAAAGAGGGTGATTTTATTAATAGCTACAAGAAAAACCATCCTTGCCATCTGTAGGATCAGAGTTAAACTCTTCATGATTTTGTTTCTGTTGATTTCTTTATGATCAACTCTTAGTTTAAACGAAGATGTTACTTGCTGTACGACTGATTGGGGTTGTGTGCAGGTACTTCAAGGTGCTGATTCAGGAGTTCAACATCTGTGTGGACAAGGGCTTCATGCTGTCTCTTCTTGATGTGTTCTCCAGCCTTCAGACCACACCACCAGAGGTCAGTCCACACTCACCACAACTTGTCCACCTCTTAAAGGGCAAATAGGCTGTATATTCAACATCAGAGGTTATGTTCTTAGCACATTTCCTCCAGTGCCTCTTCAGAATAAGATGGATGGAAGATTTCAGTGAACACTCTTTCATTATCATTTTGTTTTCTTTTGGACAAGAATATATGACTACCACTCTACTAGAGATACAGAATATGTTTTTTGTATACACACATGCCACATGCCACCCTCCATTAAATTACAATTGTTCTGTGGGGGGAAGATTCTGTGTTCTGTACTATTGCGATCTACAGGAAGGTAGACCATGTAAGTCTGTAGTGTATAACGGTATTGTTTTTCACAGAGCCACCAGTTGCACTCGGACTTGCTGGTTGCCCAAAGATCACTGCAGGAGGTCGCTGTTGTCATGGTGAGTACCTTGTGTCTGAATCTGGGATGGAAGGATATTGTTAAGATTGCATAACTTAAGGATCCAACATATCTCCATTCCTTCACAATAGAACCCTTGAAGATCTGGGTTATATTGATCTTCAGCAACCCATGCTTGTCATAAGGGTTACTAACGGGATCGATGGGTCAGACTCGTTGACTTGATTGACACATCCCAATTGGTTGATCATCACAGTGTCGATCACTGGATTGTTTTGTCCAGATTCAATTATTTTCAGACTGATGCCATGTAGCTGGAAAGTTCCAGCATGCAGCGTTTAAAGCAAACTTTCACAACAGATTCATGTTCACCATCATAGCCGTGTTGAGGACATCAGTATCGCTTGCTCTCATATCGCTCACTACTCACAGTAATCTGATTTAATATATGACAGTTGTTTCATTCCACTTCCATCATTCGAGGGTTTATCTGACCCAGATTATTTATAGCTGGAAGATTTCTGACATGAATAGCATGTATGTGCTAGTTGTATTATGTGTTTCCCAACATGGAGTCACTTGTTTAAAAAGTTGTTTAATGTAAATGTTTATTTCTAGATTGCATCTCGGCCACAGAGGGTGTACTTTGAGTTCCTGCATCTGTCTCCCCTCAAGGTGAGATCTTTTCTACACTTCTACACCTTATTGTAAAAGCTGACTTAATGCATCTGGTAGTGAGGCTCGGTGACATTATCATGCTGAAATGATGTGATGTCATCCACTGGATTGTCCGGTGCACATTCCTGGTTTTTTGTCTATATTTATAACTAATCACAATAAGAAACTATCAGTTGTTATGCCTATTATCGACAGTACTATTGACATTTTTATATTCCTATTGATACAGTTCAATCTCAATGCAAACAACTATAATATGTTGATGGTTTGATTAACGTTACAGTCGTAATGTTCAACACTGAAATAAGTATCACAACTCGTATCACCTTTTACCTCAATATAGCTGCTTATATTCATCTCAAAATTATCTTTCTTTCTTATGATTATTTTGACCCTTCGTGCACATTATGCATTAGCTTAAGATATGCGAGCACATGCAGTGTTTGTACCAGTCATTATATATCAAGTTTCAGTTAACTCTTAACAACTGGATAACTTGGAAAATCTATTGTTTACGTTTTCTTGTAAAGTCAATGAGGAGGATGGTCAGGGATGTAATTGTAGTTGGCTGAGGTTAGGCCAGATATTGACACTGCTCGGTTAGTGATACTGATGTCATTTGTTTTAGGATATCAGGGCAGCACTTTGAAAATGAGCACACTTGTTGACGTCATATGACCATAGTTATCAGCACTACAAAATGATTCAATGTTTCTCGTACTTTTTGCATTTAGCTTTGCCATTAGATAATTCATTGATAATCAGGTTTGGATGAGTTCTATTGCTATGGTTTATGCCATACTTTTTCCCATGTGTGTACATACAGTTGTGTGGCTCTACATTTGAGAACTGATATACATATGTCATCAGACTTCATTCTTTCATTTGGGATGAATCAGTTCACAGAAACATGATTCGTTTTCCTGCACCAACCACTTTGACATTTATTAACACTTAAAGACATTTGACTGTACGTAACATTCATTGTGTGTTCTCCACATGGTAGATGCGGGTGAGCTTTTCACTGAATGGAACTCCACACTTGGTGAACCAAAAGGTTTCAACTTTCGCCTCTGACATTGTGGACTTCTTCCTCAACTCAGTTGGCGCCACTTTCACCGAGATCAAAGGTGTTGAGCTCAGGTACATAGGTCTTTATATCTATTCAGCCACGGCAGATTCAAAAGTGTCTTAAAGAGATATAGCTATATATATTTTGGCATATTCTGCCAACCAGACGGAGGTAGTTTGTTTCCTGCTTCTAACACCAGTAAATTCTGATAAATAAGATATTGTTTTGGATACTGAGCAAGTGCTGACACTGTCAGATGGTTGGCTAAATACAGTAGTCTGCTGATACATTTGTTAAGTGAGCAAGTGAAGAGATTTTAAAATGAGACATTTCATCCAAATTGCTTGTTACCATACCAACATTACAA
>VKKT01006315.1:60814-73867 GCA_008038995.1 Haliotis laevigata | reverse complement strand
GTTTGACAAGCATCAAAGAAATTATTCTACCATTGAGAAAGAGACATTAGGTCTTTTGCTAGTTTTGCAGCATTTTGAAGTGTACCTAGGTACTAATACTTTGCCAATTGAAGTGTTTACTGATCACAATTCCTTGACTATTCTTCACAAAATGAAGAACAAGAATCAAAGACTTATGAGGTGGAGTTTGACCTTGCAAAGGTTCAATCTTGTGATTAGGTACATTAAAGGCAAAGACAATGTTTGTGCTGATGCACTTTCCAGGTTGTAAACTTATAATGACTTCATGATGCTGTATGATTGTATCAGCATTATTTTATAGTAATTCTGCAAGATGTTTCTCATATTATTCATATTATTACATATCATCTTATTATGTTAGTTATTTTGCTATGATTGTAACAGAAAGTTTCTGTGAAACGTTGTTTTCCTTAAGGGGGAGAGTGTAACGAGAGTGTGTTTTTTTGTAATTTGTAAAATCATTGATTTGGTGATAGTTATTATGGGTCACAATGTTTAAAGTTTTGAGAGTCGGCTGCGGCTCACATCTTGCATGTTCAATGGCAATATTATTTTTTAGCGGTACGCCTTTTTGATAGCGCTCCAGAGTTGCAACCCATGGCTTTATTTTTGTTTTGACTCCTTGTCTTATGTTCAACATGTTTCACGAATGTTCACAGTGTATAAAGAATGTTCTAGACTCTGTGTCAGTATATATAAAGGCTAGTTGTTGTGTTGACACACACGCGGACTAACACACGGAATGAAACGGGACATATCCCTGGAGTTGTGTATATCTTTCTGCTGTCATCTGCCTACCATCGTTGTCTGTCTGCCTTCGTCTATCTGACCTACATTCAAGACTGACTGCCTGCATGCTCTCATTGTAATCAAGCTTCAATTAGTATATCTGCTCTCATTGTAAATATCAAGGCTTTGGTGAGTTAATATCTTATATTTGGGCCCATTACTTTAGATTTGTCACTCAATTGCATTGTACTATATATCTGTATTGCCATTCATTGTAGCTTGCTCATTTTGTTTGCTCAACATATCATTGAATATTTTAGACTTGTCTGTGTTATATTTTGCTGGTTCAAAGGGGACTCTTAAATCTTTTGTCACGGCAATTATGTAACCGTAACAGTATCCACAACGATTTTATCTTTACCTGTTCACATTCCCGCAGAACTAAGGTCCAGCTCATTGGAGGCGTTGGTATTTGTTCTCCTTTTTATTAAGAAATGGCAGTGATCTGTGATTAGTATAAGCATGAACAGGAAACAAAACTGTTTTTATGCACACTAATTGTCGAAAACTTTGAAAGTTTCTTTTTAATTTTTTAAACATTTTCTTTGATCTTTGTCATATTTCCTGTCAATGATGATTAAAAACCTGATGCATCTTCTTGCATTATTAGGACAATGACTGGTCAAATATCACTGGCATCTATTACCGATTCCCGATAAGGTTCTCATAGATATTGAGAACAGGAGGATTCGTTATAGTTTAAATTATCTCAAAAGTAGCATACAATTGCTGTACCAAATATAAGTAACTCGTTTGCCCAGCACACTAGTGAGAAGGGCTAATACAAGTGCAAGAAAGGGTAGTTAATGAGTGAGTTTAGTTTTACGCTACATTCAGCAATATTCCAGCTATATGGCGGCTGTCTGTAAACAATCGAGTCTTGACCAGACAATCCAGTGATCAAAATCATAAGCATCGATCTACACAATTGCGATGCGATGACATGTGTCAACCAAGTCTACGAGTCTGACAACCCGACCCCGTTAGTCACAAACAAGCTTGGGTTGCTGAAGACCAATTCGAACCTGGATCTTCACGGGTACGAAAAGGTGTAGTAACCAGCCATTCCCGTAAGTTCCTTTTTGTCTT
The DNA here is from genome assembly GCA_008038995.1 of Haliotis laevigata. Taxonomy (NCBI): domain Eukaryota; kingdom Metazoa; phylum Mollusca; class Gastropoda; order Lepetellida; family Haliotidae; genus Haliotis; species Haliotis laevigata. The sequence goes on along the minus strand of VKKT01006315.1, from coordinate 71,968 downwards.
TGGGAACTCGGTATTTTAGAATTGCTTTCCCCTTTGCCTGACCTGTGTGTGTGTGCCAGTGCAAATTCACCTTTTGTTAAAAATACAGTAACCTTGGCTTGAAAAGTGAGCCTCTCAAAGGAAGCAGGGAATGAATGATGGCGTCATCAATGTAAGCACACCCACAGGGTTGTCTGTAATGCCATTGTGGTTGGAACATTGTTGCGCTCAAATAGCAGAACTTCGAATCAATAGAATCCACCTGTAATGAAATCTTCCAGTATTCGTCTGGTCAAACTTCCTGATATTCTTGGATTGACTGGTTCTGTACATTTTGTATCATGCCATCACTCTGCATTATTAATGATATTTTAAAGATAAACAGGCTGACTGTATGTTTATACACAATGTCTATAACTGACATGCTGAATAAAATGTACAGCAATGTCTGTACATACACAAGTGATACTCGTTTCAAATATAGCATGCACAGTTGCTGCAATTGCATGTAACATAATTGGTGTTCTAGTTGTGCAAAGACACTGGAAATTTCCATGTTTTCCTCGTTGCCTCGATAAGTTTTTCGATATTACAAATCTTTCCAAAGTCGAAGTTTTCTCTTTTGCTTAGATTATTTTCTCATCATTTCAAGTTTCATATAACACTTCGAAATTTCGTATTTGTTTCTTCTTATTCCAAGCTTATTTAAGAAAGATTAAGAAAGCGAATTACACTTTCTTTTTTTGTGATTATTTTATCGAAATTTAGATTTTTAAAGCTGACTTTGAACTCGAAGGAACGAGACATAACTAGTAATCTGAAGTTCCAAGTTTTTAAAATATATTTGAAATACGAAATTCGAAATGACACAAATATGAATGAGGGAACAAGAAAATATCGAGACTTTGTGGTAAAATAAAGTAACGAGAAATTTTGATTCAAAACGTTAATTGATGCTTTTTACGCCAGACAATACAAAATACACAATACTATTGTCTGTCTGTCAAGGTATGATCTTCCATCGGCTGCACCCGATAACGAATTCAGTTGTGGTTCTTGAAAAAAAACATAATGAAAAAGGTCTATCTCTCTGTCCGTCGATAGAGCTGATATGGATCGTCCAAGTTGATAAGAAGTTAGGTAAAGTAGCTTTGGGCAAAAATAGTGTCATATCTACCTTGTTTGATAAGAAAGTGAGTGATTTGGGTTAAATGCGGTTTTGAACAGTATTCAGGTTTCCTGCTGAGCCAAAACCCACAACTCCCAGATAAGGAGGTTGTTGTTATATTTGCAACCTTATCTAACACTAGTAGATAGGACTCTCAAACAATATTTCATTTCACTTCAGTTTCTGTTTTGAGAAGAAACTGTAGATGGTGTTTCCCACAAAATCACGTTTACAAGTAACAGTTTGAATTTCAGCTCGAAACATGTTTCAGTTCACTCCTCTATTGCTCTCACACTGCTTGTATCTCGTCACTAGTGGAAATGTTGACGGTAGTAGCGTCCAGACAGGTGTGATAATGTGCAAGCGTTGGTGCGAGAGAAGAAGCTGGTGTTCAGAAGCCACGTATGACCCCAACTCACTCCAGTGTTCGAGCAAGACGAAAACGCATGTATCTCCGGGACTGACAGTGATTCCTATTCAGGTATGTGAATCGTCTTCACATCAACGAATCAGCTATGTGTACACTCGCAAGAATCGTGACCGTTTCAAGGGCATTAATTTGTGTAGTTAATGAAGCATTGATATAATAGTTACAACCATTACAGGGGAGGTAAATCCGTATGGACTATTAAACAAATTCGGTCAACCCACTCACGCATGTATTTATCCACAATTGATAAGAGGAGCATCCATACCAATAGACTGAAGACGACTGAAGATGTTTGTTCAAAGGGGGTCGAAGTAGCATACAATTATTGTCCCCCTGAGACCACGTCATTTAAAGTACATATATTCGTATCATGATTGTAATAGAAGGATATGTGTTCATTTAATTCAGTGACGTTCAATATAAACTCACTCACTCACTCACTCATTTAATTCATGGCATTGCCTTTGCGACCTGCATAGACCCTAGTTGGATTTACACAATCTATTCAGCCGCCGGCGATTGTAGGAAAATGTAGCCGAAATTTAATATAACAAAAATACTACGTTTAAAAAATTGGTAAGTTTAAATTTTACTTTGAAAGTGTTGGGACCTATGTACCCTCTCAAGAGGACAATAATGTTATCATATTTTAACCACCTTTGGGGATACAGCCACTAACAATCTCAGTTGATAATCTAAACTACAATTTATAAAGTACCACTTATCTATTTACAAAACATATTGTTAAATCAGAGTATGGGATGACAAGTGGTGTCACAGATTTGTTGAGTGCTGACTTTGTAGAAAAATCGGACATAGCCTGACCAGAAATGCCAACATGTCAACAGAGGACCAACAGAGGACAATGTGGTATTGGCCAGTTACAAGGTCATTATATAATTCAATTATTAAATTCAATAGTGGATGTTTACAAGACAAGTTTTTAATAGCCCGATGACATTAAAGAGTGGCATAAAAGATTGTATATTGTTTATATTTACTGTGTTTTTAAAAATATATATATAAGAGCTGTTAATATGGCGTTTGCTTCTGTGTAAAAAGTGAGCTGTTATCCGGTAATCGATCACGCGAGATGATATTGCAAGTGATTTCTGCAGGTGTATAAGCAATGACTATAAAAATATGAGTCCAGATATTTCCTCTTGCCAATCTCCTTTATATCTGCACAAGATCTTTCGCCGTTCAACGGCTCTTCAGGTGTACAATGAAAACGGTGTGTCGTCATAGGCGACACATAACGGTAATGTGTAGTTACACGGTAGAATGATCTCTCCACTAACTTGGGAGAACCAACTGCAAACTTTATGCAGATRAATTGCACGAGGATCATGCATCAAATTGCTAATAAGCATGTACAAATATCATGCATGTGAACAGCTGCGTTTGGGTGTAAAATTTTGTTAAGAATTCGCCAGTTTTCTTTTCGCCTGATTTTTATCATTACTAAACTAATGACAATAATCTTTTCAACGTTACGAATTTGTTTTACAATACATCAGATCAAGTGTAAATAGTACATTTAAACAGTATGGAATATTTTGCAAAATTTGGTTTAGAACAGTTGCCTGAAGTAAGTGTCTATATTTACGCTAGTGAGTCTAAACGTTTGATGAGAAGTATACGAGCCGTAATCTAGCTTTGAGCGGATTAATGATCTGTATGAGCGTAGGAGTATAGTTTGATCCCCTCCCCATTTAGAATTCGTTAAGGAAGGTATGGCGATCATGAATATCTTCCAAAACAGACACTTCGAAGTGTTCTTTTATGATATTTATGTTATTATTCACCGTTCATAATTTTTCGGCGGGAGGGTGGGGGCACCCATTTTGTTCTGGGGAGATAGGGGATCATCAATTGTGTACACATGTATTGGGAGTGGGGTCAGCTAATTTGTACTTTTACATTTAAGAAAGAATGCTTAAAAATTAAGGAAAGGTGTAATTGATTCTGTAGATGACAGGAAAGGGGGATCGTTTACTTAGTTCATAAATTTTAGGGGTAGGGGTGGGGGTTAATTCACATTGTACATGTTTCTCAATACAAATCATCATTATCTCCCCGAACCATAAATTACGAACGGAACCTTGGAGAAGTTCTCAAGTTCACTTCTGAAATATGTTTTATCTGGTTGTAATTAGAACATACAACACTACCTTTTGGGTTCAGAAAACCATCTGTAACAAACTGGATACAATATTATTAGTAAATGTATGTTATTATATTTTCCATGATTTAAATTTGCGGATGTCATTTTCCTGTGAACATGATAACGTGAACCTATAAACATTGCAATTCCGTCTCTTTGTGGTTACTTTATCAAGTCCTCAGCGTTATCTGTACTGATGCTATGTTCAAGTAAATGCTGCGGATGAGCTCGGCCTGCAAAAGGCTAGGTTCTTTTTAGTAGGGGATACAATCTACATTCTCAGTTCTGTACCATGGAGCTTCATTCGTGAGCAAACTTACAATATCTCAACACGACCTTGATTTGATAAAATCTTTACATGCGACTGTATGTGCCACTTCATCAATGGTCTAGTGGATAAGGCGTCTGCCAAGAGTGCAGCAGTCCCGGTCGATGGTTTGATCTCATACCAAAAGATGTTAAGACGGTATCTGGTTTTCCCTTTCCTGGAGGCCGATATTTCGGGGATGAATAAATAACTGGTCGGGTCTTGTACTGTGTCTTTTCTAAATCAGTCTGCGTCATGGTATCTCACAGGCCTAGCGCTATAAAGCTGGCATTAGTCTGGATTGCTGCTAATAATCATGATAACTGGATTGTTTAGTTTCGTCGCTAGTGTTTGCAGGGAAGCACCATGTAGTTGGTGTATTGATAGTAGAGCAGGACATGCCTAACCTATTGCCACCACCGATTGTTTCAGTGACTCACATAATTTTATTCACCATTTTGCCTGTTGAGCCCCAGTTCCTACTGGATGGCTCTTCCATACAAATTACTGTCAAATAAGAGTTGTTTACATTGGATACCAAACGATCATGTCCTCAACTCTTACAAACAAGTCAAACATGTTGTTTGAAGCCAAACACAAGGGTATCTCTACACATGGGGTAAAAGGCGTCTGATACTTGACTATATCATTTCAGCAACATCTCTGTGAAAAGTGCCCACAACATCACGTTTGTCTTCGCACCAGATCAGGAGCCACCAAGTGTGTGAAAGAAGATACAACAAAGGAGGCCAAAACAGGTAAAATGTTTGAATCATGGCATCCAGGTTGGGTACCAAACAACTCAACCAGGTCAAATACTGAAAGTACCAAATCCTGTTTCTCCTCGATCGGTACCTTCAGGTATGATAGAATATAAAAACCCAAACTAATTCTTAAACGTCTGTAAATGAATACACCCGTTGTTATTGCAAAATCCTACCAATGGAAAATGTTATTGCATAATGATGCCAGACATGTCTTTTTCTCAATGCAGCCAGTCCATAATACCACCCTGTCAACACAGAATTTTATTTCTATCAGACCAATATATGCTGGCATAAAAAAAGCCGAAAGTTGAATTTCCTTAAATATTCATACCTACTTCTACAGCAAAATTCTACCATTGCATTGATTTAAAACTGAAAGACATATCGGCAATATTGTAGCCATTGAAGGGTGGCTGTGATCGAGAGCAGGGATCCCACTGTTTGAGAGGGAGAGAGGTGTTTATTTCAGTAAAGGAGCCACAGGCCCATTATCCATGTTGTACCATGCGCGCAGTTAATCAAGCGCCAATATAATGATTAACATGGTTGCTACGGAGCAGGATACACATCAGGATATAGAGATATCACAATCGCAAACGTATTACGTTTTTTAAGAGCTAGGTATAAATATTTTCCCAGGTCATTAATGACAATTATATTCCTTGACATGAACAGATGAAATAACTTCTAATGTGATTGGAGATTATAGTAATTTTTGGGAACTGTATTTTCTCTAATACAATTGTAAAATGGACACTCAAGGCAGAAATGATATTCGTTTTCAAAAGTGGGAATGATACAGAAAGGACACAAGCGATCACTCCTCTCAAGACCAAGCCGTCTACCGTATTCAATCATCAATATATGACTGTAGCTTCGGAATTTAATTACAGCAATACGAAATACTTTAGTCTTGATCTGGCTGATGTAAAACCCATCGGAGATATTATCTTTAAGATTATTGTAGAAAGTCGAGTTTTGAAAAGCACAGAAGATGACTGGTTGTCGTGGTCGATACATCTTTGTTTAAATATAGACATGAAAACAGTGATATTTCCCACATTCTAGCAAAACCAAACATTTCCAAATCCATAACGGTTTAAAATATTGTTCACATTCAATGGCCAACAGTGGCGTCCTTTCTCTGCAATGTTATATTGATACTATTATGCTTTCTTCAAGATGACATTGTCATCTTGGGAGATCAATCTAGTCCAATATTAAATAAATTTACAATACATATTTGCCTTAAATAAGTGTCTACCAAGTTCAGCACGGGCAAATATATTTGGGGTATTTCTTGGAAGACAAAGAACATGTTTACACAATTTGTCGTGAATATTCATAACGTTAGGTGATGTGTGAAAGCCCCATACTCAACTTCCATATAACAGAATTGGTAGCATTTCACATCAAATATTTGAAACAAGACATGTACAGGTAGGTTAGAACAGTTAGGTATTGAGGATCTAAGTATAGATAGAACTTTCCATGCTTGTTTCTGCCAAAACCTTTTGAGTGATATATCATGAGCCTGCGCTTGACAGATGAACCCCAAGATACTTGTATGATGGGACTATGTCTAAGGTGTTATTATTAAGAAAGAACTTTTCACATTTCTTTAATCTGCCACCTTTACTAAACACAATTATGTTACTCTTGGTTACATTAATTTTAAGTTTCCATTGGTCACAATATGTAACTAACTTATCTAATCTCTTTTGTAAACCACAGACTGAAAAATCAAAAAGTACAATATCGTCGGCAAAAAGGAGTATGATTAGTTCAATAACTTCTAGATTGATACATCTCTGATTATATGATGCTAGGCTTTCAACAATATCATTCACAAAGAATGAAAATAGAAAATGAGGTAGTTGGCACCTTGACGGACGCCATGAGAACAATCGAAAAGGCTGTATAACCATCATTCATGGAAACACATGATTTAACAGAATTATACATGTTTKTAAGCAATCTAAATGTTTTGCCTTTAACGTTTCCCATCCACAGTTTATCAAAAAGGCTGTTCCTATCAACTATAGTCTCCCTTTATGCAGAGTGATGTACCTCTGAATGATAGAGCTCAGTATAAATATATACTCAACTCCAGAAGAAACGCGACAACCAGTCTCATATAAAACAAGGTACGAATTACTTGTGGTCGTGATAGCTAACACAGCGCTCGAGTTCTAAAACAAGTACAATAAACAACAAATGATATGGCTTTTTGTACGTTTTTCACTAACATTAACAATGGCTGACTGACTGACTGAATTTGGTTTTACGCCGCTTTTAGCAATATTCCAGCAACATCACGGCGGTGGACACCAGTAATGGGCTTCACAAATTGTACCCATGTGGGGATTCGAACCCGGGTCTTCGGCGTGACGAGCCAGCGCCTTAACCACTGGGCTACCCCACTGCCCCCATTAAACAATGGAAACCGGGATGTTAGACTGAATGGCTTTTAGCACATTGTCATGTTATCATGTCATAAAGAACCGTCAGTATCGGGTATACCCGGTAGGTAATGTGATTGTTGACGACAGCCAAACAACGCCTCCTCATGGACATGAACAGATGCCTAATGAAGGCACGGGGGATGTTGTTGTACACATCTAAAACTGATTGTTCAAGCTGACGCCGATCCCGTGGGAGAGCTGGTCTCTGACGTAGACGTCTGTCAATCTCGTCCCACAGTTGTTCCACGGGGTTGAGGTCTGGGCTAAGAGATGGCCAGTTCATCGTCTGGATGTTATTGACAGTCAGGAATTGTTGGGTGAGTCAGGCGCTGTGTGCTGTCGCGTTGTCCTGCTGGAGAACCAACTGGGGTCTGGCAGCGAAAAGCGGGATGACAACAGGCCGCAGCACCTCATCCACATAACGTTGTTTGTGCAGTCACACCTCTTCCACGACCTAAACCGTTGTTTTAGAAGATGACAGATTGTACTCGCCTGCCCCAACTGATTCCTCCCCAGATCATAACGGAAGGCCCTCCCCAACAGTCAGTTTCCAAAACACAGGGGTCACGGAATTGTTCATTTGTTCGACGCCAGATCTTGACACGGCCGTCGGCGACATGGGTACAAAATCGGCTCTCATCAGTGACGACAATGTTACGCCACTGCATGGGTCTCCAATTCATCTGCTGTCGAACCCACAGAAGCCTCTGTTGTCAATGTCGAGCAGTTAGGATAGAAAAATGCACATGTCAAATACTTTCATCACGAAGGAATGATAACCGAGTGTCGCGTTACTTTTAGAGTTTAGTATATTATCATGGGTTTGGAATCCATGTCTGAAGCCTGCCTGTTCTGGGATGAGAAATTCTTGCGGCTCAGCCCAAAGAGTCAATCTGTTACTTATGATTTTGGAAACTCTTTTACTGGACACTTCAAGTAAGGTTATAGGCCTATAGTTGGCTGGACCATTAACACTGCCCTTCTTGAAGATAGGACAAATTACTCCATAGGTCCATTCAGGAGTATAATTACCTCTAGACAGAACTCTATTAAATAATGATTTTAACATTTCAATGAACACATCCGGTGCACTCTTGAAAAGTTTAATAGTAATACCACTAAACCCAGGTGGTTTACCATTTTGCATGCCATTGATAGCATCTACAATTTCTTGATAGCTTATTTCATTATCTAGGGCATCATAGTTTGCAGATTGGTCAGTTAAATTGTTACTTATAGACATTACACATGTGTTAACATTATTATGAAATTCCTCATACGCTACTGAGAAGTGTAAACCTTGAAAAAGATTCTGGAAGTGTCTATTCCAATCTAACGGTTTGATACCGTTGTTGGTAAATTGTGGTTAGGGTCTGACGGTTCTCCAGAACATCTTACTGTCTCTAGCGGATAGTGCACTGCCAAGTCTATCTGTAATGATGCAGAGATCTTTAATGTAGATATCTGTTTGTAGTATGCCCACGAGTCGATGTATCGTTGTCGATCGCAAGAACTGTTACTAGCATGGAAAGCACGAAGCAGGCGTCTAGCTGCGTTACGCGCAGAGAGGCATTCGTCATCATGCCAGTTGTCTCCCTTGTCTCTTTGCAATGCAGACAGCCCACTTTTCTTGCAGTAGTCAGCACATGACATTATTTTCAATATGTTGATTCAAGTTGTCTATAACATCATGTTTCAATGATTGCCAGTTATGAAGATATTCGGGCAGAGATTCACCCTTCCAATAAAATTTAGTCTTCGGTGTGAGATTATTCGAGTCAGTGACATTGTTTACACCCGTATCAAAAGACAATGAGAATGTTACTGGTAGATGTGTCAGTTCTACTTCATCAGATATATACTGATGCGCAAGGCTAACTCTTGGTGGTGTAAAGTCAGTCACTGAAGCAATGACATCACTTTTAGTTGCATACTGATGAGGTTATATTCTCCGGGAATATATTCCCTTCCCGGTACTGAAAGGCCATATGCCTGTAGTACAACACATTTATAAAATCAATATATACACGCACATGTAATATACATGAAGAAGAGAAAATAATCAACTGTAGGTAACATTGTGTTCTGAGATANATTCTGTCCTAAACAACATGGCATAGTAAGCAAACATGGACAAGTATTGAAGTATAGTATGGTTTTGGTTGTTTAACAATGCTGAAAATTTATAAAGGTTTGGATGGGCACAATAATATTTCTTGATATACAATTTTCTCAGGGAATTATAAGCAGAAGAAAAATATGTTCTAGTTCAGGGTGTAACTGTATTCCATACTCACAATTGCTTTCAATTTGGGTTGCTAATTCATTTATTAAAAATGAGAATAAAAATGGGCTAACTATACAGCCTTGTCTTACCCCGAGTTGTAGTTCAAAAGAATCTGAGAATTCATTGTTATTCTAAACACAAACTTTAACATTTTCATACATATTATGAAGCAACTTTTTCATTTTAGGACTTAGAACATGTGTATTAAAAATAGACCAAGTCTGTCAACTGAATCAAATGCTTTTCGGAATCAACGAAAAGTGTATAGAGTTTACCACCTTTGGTGTTGAGGTATCTCTGTATAATACTTTGTAATATAAACATATTGTCAGTAGTCGTATATCCATGTCTAAATCCTTCCTAGGATTCATGTATTTTATTCAATGCCTCTCCCAAAGTTACTAATCTTCTGTTAATGATAGAAGTGAAAACCTTACTAAAAATACTCAAAAGAGTAATGCCTCTGTAATTATTTGGATTATCGATACTGCCTTGTTTAAGGAGCTGGACAATAATACCAATTGTCCAACAAGTTGGAAAAGTACCATTTTCTAATATTATATTGAATAATAATTCTAAATATGGTGCTAAAATATCAGCCGAATTCTTAATTAACTCGGGTATTATGTCATCAATGCCTGGTGATTTATTGGGTTTTAGGCATTTAATGCTGTCCAAAATCTCGTCCCTACTAATAGGAGAATCCAGCATATCCTGTGTTAGCGCAAAATTAGGGTCAGGAGACGTTGATGGATTTGCATCGTCAACACAGTTATCAGTATTATTATCCGTTTCTAAGTTGAAAAGATTTCTAAAATGTCGATGCCACTCATTCATACTAATATTGATTTTTTCTACGATAGAAGTGTTCAAAGTTTTCAATTTAAGTCAAGTTAAATCAAGTCGCTTTTGTTTACACACTGCATTATATTCATTTCTTATCTGACAATATTCTTCAAGTGACCTCTTATTTTTCGATTTTCTAAACTTATTTAATAGCTTACAACGTCTAGTTTTAAGTCTCTCATATTCACTATCATACAATTTGTACGATATTTTCTTTGATGTTCCAATTTTTCTTTTCATATTTTCCGCAGCTAAACAGAGAGCATAAGTGACAATTTAATGCTGTCATCAATATTTGTGGATGCGTTATCAACTGATTTGTCAAGTAATGATTGATTCTCTCTAAATTGTTCAGCTTTATCATTTTCCAAGAAAAACTTATAAGCATTATTTGGATTTTTGTCACACCCGTCAGAAGATCTAGCATGATCTGACTCGATACGAGATTGTATACTAAAAGCACCAACAAAGTCAAATAATGTTGATGATGAGATAATGTAAGCTATTAGGCGTGTATTACCTATACACGTAAAATCCCCAGTTTCTAGATCGCTGCCACATCACCCGTTCATAATATGGATATTCAAGGTAGAACATAGATCTAGGAGGGTTTTACCAAAATCGTTTAGAGTTATGTCGGCGGAAAAGCGTTTTAGATTAAAAAAGTCAGTTAAAAAGTCCCAATAGGATTCTTTTTGATTTTCTGTGTATTCTAATAAATCATCCTCTACAAAGTCC
>VKKT01006315.1:0-13040 GCA_008038995.1 Haliotis laevigata | reverse complement strand
AAATTTTGCATGCATCTCAGCAGTTGTATACACTAGAACTGAACGGGATTAGGACACCCTCGAAGACTTTATTAGGTTAACTAAGACTTAATTACGACAATACCTTGAATATTTAGCCTTTTGCCACACAGACCCCATGCTCACTTAACAGTCAATATTTCCCAAACCGTTACACCGATTTTCGTGAAATTTTGCATGTACCTCCACCAGTAGTATACACAATAGCGGAACGGGATTAGGGACTTACCAAGGCCTTAATTTGGAAAATTAAGGCCTAAGGAAAGACCTGGTACTGTTCCGCCATTGTGAATACTACTGCTTGCCCTAATTGTATAGTTTTCTAGACAGACCCTCCAACAGCTCGCCTAGTATTTTTGCAGATGTACAATCGTGGGCTTGGGGTTGCAAAGGACGAATGGAGTCGTAGACTTGTCTCGGACCATTTTCTTATTGCAACTCCTTTTTGTGGAATTCGTGGTACGGAAAGTAGGGCGCAGGCCCGGACGATAAAAAACCCTGCATGGTTCGTATACCCTACTACAATACTTTTTTCCAAATAGGCTACATTCCACACCTCTTCTTCTCTACTCCATTTGGAAGGGGTCCCGGGCTTTGGCCGTGGAAACTGGTTTGGGTGTCTTCTCGTCGAATGGTCTGTCGGTCGGCGGTGTGCAGTGTTTCAAGGTCTTGTAGACGACCTTCCAGAGAAACACGGCGGCTATCAAAATGTAGGTCCACTTTTGGGCCGATTCTAGCATTTGCCGCACCTTCTGGAGATCCAGATGGGTCTCTTCTTGTTCCTCCTCGACGCTTTCTATTTTCTCCCGGAGTTCTTTGTCATCGTCGTCGTCCAGCCTAGACAAAATGTCGACCAACAAATCCGTGGTTTGCTCCGTACGAGCCGACAACATCGTCGTGGTTTGCTCCTCACGGGCCCAGAACATCGTCATGTTTTGATCCACACAGGCCTCGAACCTCCCCAAGCGGTCGTAAAAGTCCTGGATGGTGCGCACAGTCGATGGTTCTGCAGCAGGCAATACGGCTGTGCTGGAGGTAGACATCGGATTTGGAGCTATCTCGCTGGCGGGCAAGAGGGTCGACGGTTCTGCGGCTGGCGATATGGATGTGCCAGAGTTCGGATTTGTAGTGAGGGAAGAGGAAATGGGCTTTGTAGCTGTATTCCATATTTTGCGTAGTCGATTGGAACCGATTCCAAATTGTTGTTTCATTTCTTGTGCAGAGATTTGTCCGCGCATCTTGCGAATCTCTTCCACTTGGTCTTGCGATAGTTGGCTTTTTGGAGGCATTTTGTGTACTATGTATCTGCATTCGCACAATTGTCTATATGGAAAACTAGGCAGAACCTAGGCGAACTAGGCACACTAGGCAAACTAGGTACAAACTAGGTACAAACTAGGTGCGAACTAGGCAGAACCTAGGCAAACTACGTAGAAACTAGTTTTGTATTTCCAGAAACTAGTTTCTACCTAGTTTACCTAGGTTATGAGGCAGTCTATGTGAGAATATTTGTTGGAATTATTTGGTAGCACTATACTGTCGCAGGTATAGAGTTGAATTTAAAGTCATCTGGCGTATTAAGAAAATGTAGCAAGCTTGATCGTTTGAGAAGTTTCATATTGGGACTGTTTCCAGAATGATGTCTGTAGCTGTAAAAAACCTACAAAAGACTGATTCGAGGCCTCTTTCAACCTGACGTGTAGATTGGATACTTAGTTGTAGGTGGTAGCAGTGAACGGGTGCCCGGTAGGATGAGATGATAATGTGACTGTTAGACTACTGTGTAAATTTTCATCATGCAAACTTTGAATCAAATATGAATAGATATTTTTCTATATATATATTCAAGGTCCAAAGTCTCAAAGTCAGGGGATCTCTAAAGGATTGAAACATTCAGCCCTGGACACAATGTAGAAATGTCGTTAAACCATTGTATCAATTTTCGTCATGCAAAAACATGAATCAAATATGACTATATATTTTTCTTTTAACATTCAAGGTCCAATGTCTCAAAGTCGGGGGATCTCCAAAGGATCGAAACATTCAACCATGGACACTCTGCAGAAATGTCGTGGAAAAATACGCTGTAAGTATTAAGCAGGGTACTGCTATCAGCTATTTGCCTTCTCGTTATTTCAATAAATAATCTGTGTAGATATGCACATTTATGGTTAAATCAATGTAATCAGAATGCGTGTGTCTGCTTGTACTCGTCCAGACTGATAACTGGTTTCATACTGCAAGCAATTTGAGAAAGTCTGGACTGCCTCGGAAGTTTGTGAATGATAAAAAAATGTACCATTTTGCTACATGAATGATTTATATTAGGGCTTGTACTGCATGGATATGAGGTGTTATTTAACAAAATCAAACGCCGAATGCTTCTTATCTGGGTTACGGAAAAGTTTGCTTTGCTATCCAGGATGGCACAGGAGTTACATTTAACTTTTGACATCTCGCAATGTTTCAAGGTCAGTTCATTTAGCAAATGGACTCAAATGAGCAAAAACTCGGCGTTAATTGTTCCTCTGTCACCAATGGCTTTCTTTTTTAACTCCATTATTATCTGAGTTAGAATATGCATACAACATTCTGATTGTATGTATTTTTAATTTCAATGATTTGTTCAATCTTTTCCAGATGTACAATTACTACAGCCCAAAATAAAACGTGATTTTGTTTATTATGACTTGTCAGCAAATTGTCCTCTGGACAAACAATTAAGTTTGTTCAAACGTTTGATGGGAACCTTTGGCATGAAAAGTTTTGCAGCAAGGAAGATATACTACTGGCTGATGACTTTAGACATCGATAGGATAGTGTCACTAAAAAAACCTCTATCATTCAAAGTTGCGTTTACAGACCCTTTGAAAGTTGCTTCCACCAGACTGTCATTGGCCACTGTAGTCGTTGACAAGAAATGCATTATTTCAAATCGCGGAGGACGAAATCAATGAAGAGAAGTTATGTCTCTGATAGATTTGTTGTGGTAATAGACAAAATCAAAGGACGATTAATGTTGGGTACTCGAAAGGCTTGCTACGCCATGTTAAATGGCATCAACGCTAAAGATATGGCATATCCGATAATAAAGTATCCACCAGGGCATCCACCAAACCTAGACAAATTGTTGTTTAACAGCATCGGAGGCAATGAGTCCGACTTTACATATGAAGACGTGAAGAACTTGACGCGTCGTTGTGAGAATCAGAGCTAACGCCAAATATTTCAGTTGTATGGTGGTGGACTTTAAATAAGGATTTTGGTATAGACAATCCACATGAATAGATCGATGGAGCAGAGCAGAGCAGAGCAGAGCAGACCAGACCAGACCAGACCATTGTCAAATAACATTCGGGCCACGATAAAAATGGAGACGACCTTTCCTGACATTTCAGTCATGTTTTGATGTTTTGAACTCTATGATCGCCTAGACCTTGACTCTCAATGTCATACAAGCATATGCCAGAATACACAATGCCATTAAAAAAGTGGTCAACTGTCACATAGGTTATGTTTGGGATTGCTTTTCCCAGCTGAATTTGTCATTTGAAATGCCCCCTTCAATGTACATGTTATGTGTGTAATACTTAAAGACTTCAATGTAAGGGGAGTTTTGAACTCTTTGCATTTGTAATTAATGCATTATGAACGATTGCCAAGGAAATATGACCTTTGCATTCCATGTGAATCCGACTTACCGTCAAGATGTTCCAGGCTGGCATTCACTTGACGTTCATTTCAACGTCGCAAGACACAACCACGCCCATGAAGGAAGTGCAAAGTCAGTTACATTCATCTGAAAACATGACAAGCGACGGTTACCAACTTTCACCTTTGTGTTAACCATTCCGACTTCCCAGCCGCTGATATCTGTTTGCAATATGAAGATTTGAGAAGGAACAACACGTTTCCGAAAAACATTGAGATGAGCTGAATGTAGCCGAGACCCGTAACCTCTGCTCCAATAGCATCATTAAAGTTTACAGCAATTTCCCTTGCCGTTTTGTTTTTGTCTGTTCTTAACGGCGCACTGAGCAATAGTCCAGATATATGGTGGCGATCAGTAAATAATTGAGTCTGGACCAGACAATCCGGTGATCAACAGCATGACCATCGATTTAGGTAATTGCCGTTTCGTTTGCATTGAGTTGAACCTGGATTGAGATTCCCAGCCAAGGCAGCGAGGTGACTATTATCACCTCTGTCTTTGTTGCTATGATCACTGAATTTACATTGTATTGTAGGTGTATTTGTACCGTCACTCTTTTTTGTACAGCCTTTGAACACCTGGTATCACTGAGTGAGTGAGTCTAGTTTCACACCGCTTTTAGCAATATTCCAGCAATATCACGCCGGGGACACCAGAAATGGGCTTCACACGTTGTACCCACGTGAGGAATCGAACCCGGGTCTTTGGCGTGACGAGCGAATGCTTTAACCACTAGACTACCCCACCTCCCATCACTGACTGAAAGGCTATTATATAATAACATGGTTATTATAAAGTCGGAAGATGTTTTGATTGTTTGTTTGTTGTTTAACGTCGCACTCAGCGATACTTTGTGTTCCAGCTATATGGCAGCGGTCTGTAAATAATCGAATCTGGACCAAACAATTCAGTGATCAACAGCATGAGCATMGATCTGGGATAAGACGACATGCGTCAACCAGTGAGTCTGACCAGCCGATCCCGTTAGGTGACATTAGGTTTTGCGAAACGGTGAGGGGGTTCGCCTTTAAGAAACAAAACGGGCAGAAATGACTCAAATGAAAGTGGGACATCGGACGTCATGTTTGGTGCTTTTAAGTCGGACATGTCCTTCAAAATGTTGAGTTGAACCATTTTAAAAGATATACCGAGACAACGAATGGTTTTACCATTAGCACAGTATAAAAAAGAGTGGTTTTACTGGTCTTATTCCTTCTCATTTCGGTTGAAATCAGTGGATTGAAATGAATTAATGTTCGATATCAAACTGTCAATATTACTAAAACTTAACGTAAATTTCATGGCCAAAGCCCCATGTTTATTTAATCCCAGCAGAAATTCCTAATTCTTAAAAAGATCAGCAAGAAACATGCCAGTTGTTCGCTTAACATCCCTCTCTCAAAGCTTGGATGAAAAACAAATGTGCCATGCTGTGTGGCCTTACAATGTGATGGATTTCTAAGAGCGCTGTTATGTGCATGCTTTTTGATAGTCATATTTGTCCAAATTAATCAAGAATCTAGGGGTGACATGTACTTTAACGTTTCTTCTTTCTCTTTCTTCAATAATAGATATAAAGTATACATATTTTCTGCAAAGACTTGCTGATAAAGAGACGTAAAGACATAATGACAACATTAGGACAAAAAGGAAAAATGATTTATTGACTACAGGATATCCCCATTTCCGAAAAAGAAAGCTAACTGATACAAAATGAATGGGGGTTAAAATGAATAATAATCTATTTCTTAGGGAGTTAATATCCTAGTAAATAATTGACTCGGAATCTACAAAAATAAGGTAATTAGGAGAAAAGTTAATTATAGATGTAATGACGGTAACTGATCCATTAGTGAATGTAAATCTGTTTAAGAATGATTAACTTTAAATTGAAACCATTTCCTTTTGTGATGACTGGAACTTTGTGCGTATATCTTCAGTAGATGTAGAAAATTCCTCCAACAATTCTTAGAAAAGATGGAATTCGTTGACCTGGTATAATTAAGAAAAAAATAAGAAAGGTGACAAAAATTACATCCAAAGCAGTAAAGACACAGGTACGTGTAATCATATGATATAGGATATTGATATTAAAATCGAACTGGTTTTACTCATGCTTTCTTTGCATTTTATAATAACCCTGATTGCATTTATTTGTCAAATGTTTTCAAAACTTTTGACACTTCACTAGTGAGTGTAGTTTTACGCCACTTTGTGCAATATTCCAGCAATAAGATATTACCATAACCGTTCACAGCGGAATGTCACAAACAAAACGTACATCTCTAGCACAATGTTACCATGACCGTTCACAGCGGAATGTCACAAACAAAACGTACATCTCTAGCACAGTGTTACCATGACCGTTCACAACGGAATGTTACATACAAAACGTGTATCACTAGCACAGTGTTACTATGATCATTCACAGCGGAATGTTACATACAACTGTGCATATCTATCACAGTGTTACTATGACCGTTCATATTGAAATGTCACATACAAAACGTGTGTCACTAGCAGTGTTACTATGACCGTTCACAGCGGAATGTCACAAACAAAACGTAAATCTCTAGCACAGTGTTACCATGACCGTTCACAACGGAATGTTACATACAAACGTGCATCTGTATCACAGTGTTACTGTGACCGTTCACAGCGGAATGTCACACACAAAACGTGCATGTCTATCACAGTGTTACTATGACCGTTCATGGCGGAATGTTACATACACAACGTGCATCTCTAGCACAGTGTTACCATGACCGTTCACAGCAGAATGTCACATACAAAACGTGCATGTCTATCACAGTGGTACTATGACCGTTAACAGCGGAATGTCACATACAAAGCGTGCATCTCTAGCACAGTGTTACCATGACCGTTCACAGCGGAATGTCACATACAAAACGTGTATCACTAGCACAGTGTTACTATGACCATTCACAGCAGAATGTCACATACAAAACGTGCATGTTTATCACAGTGGCACTATGACCGTTAACAGCGGAATGTCACATACAAAACGTACATCTCTATCACAGTGTTACCATGACCGTTCACAGCGGAATGTTACATTCAAAACATGTATCTCTTAAAGTGTTACGAAGACGGTTCTCAGTTACCTGTAAAATATGCATCAGTGCTAATACTAGGACGGCACTCAGGTACAAAACGGGCAACCTTTGATGGCATTACAAGGACTCGTCTCAGCGGTCTGACATGTAACCAGCTACTATACCAAGGCAATGGAAAATGAAAGCTCAGGATGGCAGCAGTATATTCCAGACGACTCTAATCGCCGTTGTATTAAACCCAAATACAAGCTGCAAACAACATCTTTTCTTTGCACGAGAAATTGAAGCAAACCACCCGCCTGTGCCCAGAGTCATAATGACAAATAAAGCGTTTTTATATTTTCTCTATGTATAAGTTTAATATCCCCATCACCAGGCTGATTCAAATATCGAATACAAGTCATTAGGTTTAGTACTTTAAGTGCAACATCGAAGGTTAAATGTACTTGTCCTTTTTGTACATTCGTCACCAGTTTGAAGCTGAATAATGTTTTAAAGATGCGAAACATACCAGACATGGATCGCAGCTATGTTATAAGGTTCCATACAATTTTTCCTAGTACATGTGGTTTTTAGGTTAATAGGAACTTTGGTTGAGGGTGCAACGACAAAATATGTTTTAACTTTATGGTAAAATGGCTACACAATGCCATTTAGAAAGTGGTCAAATGTAACACAGGTTATAATTGGGATTACACTTTCTCAGTAAAGTACCGATTCTAGTACTGTTGTTGGGTTGAGTCCCATCCTGGATGTTTATGAGCCATCACAGAGGCGATGGCAAATGTTATTCATATAATCATTTCGGTCTATGTATAGATTCTTTCAAACATATATCAAAGATTGCATTAAATCCAAGAGAACTTGATCAGCATCCGAAAAAGTATTGGCTACATGTTTACTGCATACGAAATATTTTAAGAAAATAGCATCTACTTGTAAATATGCGAAAAAACAGTTTCTAACTGTGTACCATATTTATCCCAGCGGATAAGTCATCAAATTGTGCACTTCGTGTTACAAGCATGAAATTTGGCATGACTGCCAAATCAAACATGTTTGCGTTGGTTTTGATGTGTTTTTTATAGGTGATCCATAGTCAATCAAGCTCATACATTATACATATGAGTAAATCTAATAATACTTTTGTTCTCGCTATATCAATGATACATAATTTATTAATATTTGGAAATTTAAAAGTGAGTTAAGATGAATGTTTTTGGAAAATTAATTTCTTTCCAAAACAAAATAAAGAAAAAGAAAAATGTCCAATATCTGCGAGGCTTCTCGTTTAGAATTTGCTAACAAATGATAAAAAAGTTAGATCACAGGATGATCTCATACTTATTTTACTGATGTAGTCATTATGGCGGCCATTTTGAAAAATATGTCAATTTCCCCTTTTTTCCATTAAATTGACTATCGTAGACGTAACCGTTAAAGAGAGAAAGGCATGTATGCTGAAACATGATCAGCTATGAATTTCCTACAATTTGGTATATGATTTATGAGAATGGGAGAAGTTTAGAAAACGTTAGGACGAAAATAGTAATTTTATATATTCTTTTTTAATTTTTTCCCTCCAAAAACGAAATGTATATATATATAAAATCTGCAAGGCCTCTCGATCTTTCTTTGATAAGAAGGGAATAAGCTACAATCATGCCACATTTCATGCTTGTAACACGTAGTGCACAATTCAGTGAAAAACACTGCACTTATCTGCTAGGCTGATTTCTTTGTGTGTCGCACAACCATACTTGAAACTATAAATTATTTTGTTTAAACTGATGGTCTTCCTTAAACACTTCCAACACGTCAAAAAGACCAAATATTATGTCAGACATAAACACAGATTCATCTGTAAACATCTGTAACTGTAATTCAGGGTTAATTTTAATTCCTTGTACCAAACCGACTTCACTGTCGAAGGAAGAGTTGTAAAATAAAAACTTAACAACGAAGGACAAAATACACACCCCAGCTGGACACTCGAGACTAACAGATACCTTGATACTACGTTCTACACATAATTGGGCATAATTATAGTATAATGTTACAGACTAGCATATACTACACAAAATACGTTAGTGGTTACGAAAAATTCTTATATATATTGATAGAAACTATTTTGCAGTACATATTATCGCTACAATGATGAGACATATATGTATCCATATCTTAACCGTGACTTCAGGATACATCGCTGGTTTCTGGGGGAGTAGGGGAACTCTGTGGCAAGGCGCCATTACTTGTACGCTGTGACGAAGTGGGAGAAGGCAATTCTTTGATCTTTCTTGCATGGTCCTGTTTCTTCCGACTTTCACATATTCTTTCCAGACTTTCTTCACTACTTTGCCGACGAAACTGTAACATAACCACATTAGGAAAGGCATATCAATACATAGCTTGAATTTCAACTTGAACCGATTTTTTTTCCAAAAGTACAAGTGTTCCTTTATTCTTTTCCCGGTTTCTTCACAAGGTTTGTATTGCACAGTGGGTGAAATTCTGGAAAAGAATACAGGAACACTTTTACTTTCATGTGTTCCCTTATATATGATACGGAACACACGAAGGGTTTTTGGTTTAGTTTGTTTTGTTGGTTGGTTTTTAATACCGCACTCAGCAATATGCCAGCCATATAACGGCGGTCAGTAAAACATTCGAATTTGGCCTTGACAATGTAGCGATTGGGGCAGGGGGTAGCCTAGTGGTTAAAACGTTCGCTCGTCACCCCGAAGACACGGGTTCGATGTATTGAAGTCCATTTATGATGTCCCTCGCCGTGATATTACTGGATTATTGCTAAAAGCGGCGTATTACTAACTCAATCACTTAAAGTAGTGATTTATTTGATCCAGGCAACTGAGGCATAAATTCCACCCCAGATTGGCATGGATCACAGTAAAAATATAAATATGATATAACGTAATTCGCAAGAAATCTGAATTCTTCGCAGTTTAAGATATGTTTCCATGTACTAAAGTGAAATATTCCAGACAGATGAACTCATATATCAGATATGGACACAACATTATCGGACTGCTTTATCGAAAATGCAACCCCTATAAAAATTATAGAAGCCTTTTTCGCGTAAAATTACTCAGCTTCCAAACTACTTTGTTGTCTCTCTGACATAGTGTAGGCATATTCATGATCATGGAATGACTGGCGTTTGGTGAAAGATATGGCTGAAATATTGCCGATGTGACTTAAAATCTTAACTCACTCACTCACTGGTGAAAAATAGGGATCAGTGCCACACGCTCTCAGACACACACCCACACACGCACGCACGCACTTACACATACCCATAATTATTACGTACCATTTCTTTTTCTCAGTTTGTTCTCAAACTGTCAAAATCATTGCTCTCGTTGTTTGATTCCTGCCCGATTGAATTCTTTTGTTCTACCGTATTAGGTAAATTAGTGGAAGGGAACTGAATGTATAACCATTTTATATTTTTATTATCATTCCATTATTATCCGATCACCAATATGAGAGAATTAATTTATTCATTTGTAAAACGTTTGTCAATCCGAGTCAATCAAAATGCAATTCATTTGCATAAAGAAACAAAGCAGCAGGAACGGGATGACAATTTGTGCCCATGGTTAAACCTACCTCAAGCCTCAGTATCTTATCTCTAAAATTTCACACATATGCCATCAATGAGGAAGTCCTTCACAACACAGAGAAGACTTCTACACTAAATTTTCTTTTTGTACTAGATATTTATTTTTGGTAGTGAGTAAGTATTAAGACAGTTAAACACAACATAAAGGCATCACTCACTGTGGTAGCGCTCGTGGGGGTGTCGGTTCTCGATGTGTTTGCCTACGAAATAAAATCACGTAGTGTTATAATAAAGACGTAAACAGGTTCTACTTGTGATAGATGGGTATGTGGGTACGTTTGGTTGGGATGATTCTTGAATATATGATCTATATCAGATTGTACCAGAATACACCAGTACAAGGAATGATTTAAGAAATACAGTTAGCTCTACCACCATGTATAGTGTAATAAAACACACTTTCGCCCTGAACTATTATAGTTAAAGAACGAGGGCGCTTGCATCCGAGTCTGTTGATCGGTCGGTGGGTGGGTCAGTGGGTAGGCGGGTGGAAACTGCGTTGAGTCCGCGTAATAAACTAGACACCCATAAACCTAACCTTGTCTCAAGGTGAGCCTAAATGGACCGAAGGATCAGGCACGGTTACGTCACTATATCCTAACTGCAATGACAGATGTTCATAATGTCAATCACTTGACAGTTTCACACTCGATAGTTTGGTCCAGCGCTAAGAAAAGAAATAAATAAAATCCTATATGGCTGGTTACGGGTTAGGTTGTATGCAGGTACAACGAGAAAAGACTTACCCGCCTGTTTGTATCTTCGTCAAATTGGTAGTCGACAGGTAGATCCACCGTCTTAGAGGCACGCAGACTTCTCCCAAGTTTTTCCTTACGAGAATACAACGCTCTATTAGTAACATACACGAGTAATATCCGTTTATATAGTCAACTATGAAGTCATCAAATCAGGTAGTACTCTTATGATACAGGCACACCTACTTCTTGCATAAATGTCTTATCCTCCACTTCCATGGAGATGTTCATTGCGAGGGAATCCAAGTAATGTTTTCACAGTTAACTTCAGATGACATTTGCTTGACAATCATCGTGACGGGGTCTTGCTCACGATATCGACCACTAGATTGTCCGTTGATAATCAGCTTTACTGCTGCTGTTAGGACAGCAATAGTTCATACATTGATAATCAGCTTTAATATTGCTGAGGACAGCAATAGTTCATACATTTTCTTTACCACCTGGATGTTCCTAAGGCTGGTGTAAATGCAATACATACAACCAGTAACTCAAAAACTTTCAGTTCAGAATCGAACAGCGGTTTAGTGAGTCAGTGGGTATGGTTTTACGCAGCAATATTCCAGCAGCATCAAGCGGCGCACCAAAAGTGAGTTTCACTTATTGTTCCGAAAACAGATTTGACACCACATTATGAGTGATTATTGCCATTTATGTCAAAACAGAGTTCCTGGAAGAGCTACTTACCTGTATGGGAGGTAGAACTGGCATGATAAAGGACAGGGGCACCCTATTCTTGGATTCATCATCCTCATCAGTCCCGATTGTCAACCGCCCCATCCTGGCCACGAACTCGAATCTGCCAGGATCATGCTAAATTGAAACCAAACATACTGATTAATCATTTCATTTTTTTCACGCTCCTTGCCATCAAGATACCTTTATGAACACACATTTTGCCGATGCATTGTATAGTTTCCAAAATGATAACAATCCGTGTGTTAATAATGTTTATATTCTCGGCATATCATATCACACATCGACGTTATTGATATTAAGTGCTGAAAACATGTGAAGAAACAGACCCCATGTGTTGATGTGACTTACCCGAGCTGCACACATGCTGATGGTTTGGATTGTCTTCTTTCTGTATTTAGCGTTCTTGGCTGCTGGCTGTTGGAGTTACCCTATCTGAAATTATTATTATTTTTCTTTTACATATTGATAATAAATAATTGCAGCAAAGAGGTTTCGGGTTCTTCATTAGTTCAGGGGCCCGTCTACAGGCATCTACATCATCATCGTCATTTTTATGATTAGAACATGATTTGAGTTCCAGGTTTGAACGGACTCCTTAGCCAACATGTATGTTGGATTTGAGTCCCAGAACCGATCTGACTCTCAAGACAATTATATGATGGTAGATTTGAGTCCGGATTACGAAACTCTATAATGATCGTGGATTTAACTCCCATATTCGCATAGTCCAGTTTGCAGGTGGTTAAAGTCCAAAGTGACGCAGGTGAAACTACTAACCTATGAATGGTGCTGACAAACCAGGACAATTAAGGGAGAATCAAGGATTCGAATCCATGCCAATTGGACGCAGACACGACCACAGAACGCAACTCAGCACAACGTATGGCGGCGCCTAAGACGACTAGGGCCACTTATGATTACATATCGTTTATATTTTACGTATGTCGGATATTTATTATATGTTCATATATGTATGTGAGAGCGTGCGAGCTTGTACGTTTGATTGGTTGGTTTGGTTGTGGTTTAACGCCGCACTCAGCAATATTCCAGCAATATGGCGACGGTCTTTAAATGAGCGAGTCTGGACCAGACAATCCAGTGATCAACAGCATGAGCATCGATCTGCGCAATTGGGA
>VKKT01006314.1:104544-121219 GCA_008038995.1 Haliotis laevigata | reverse complement strand
GGGGAGGGCTAAGGCGCAAGCTAGCTAAGGCGCCAGGCTAGTGATCCAACAAGGTTGAGCTGTCGGGATCGAGTCCACCTGTGATCGGGTGTAAAGACCTTGGAGTCATCTTTTTGTGCAGACTCTTTCAGTGTTGTCATAACCCCTAGTGTACAGTACACGACCCTGTTTACTTAAAATAACCAACGAATCCGTTGGTATATGACCAGATAGTGGCTACATGAATACGTGCAAACACCTAGTTGCGGGTACATCAACGTGCAGTGAACTTGGTCAAAGTACTGTGACTGTGTGTCCCAGTCAAGCTCTGCAGTGAATGGGCACCTCGTTAGGATGTGAAAGCCACAATAACTAGTCGCTCCAAGAATTGTATACTCCCCAGGGAGTTGAGATTGATAATACGATGTGATGCTGAGATTGATATCCAACGATCGAGGGAACAAATACCAGCGCCTTGAGCATGCACTAGTTGCTCGGACATGTGCGCTAAATAAATATCCTATAATAATGATAATAATAATAGCTCATATGAATAATGTCTTCTAATTTGTTTTGCCGCGGGTTAATGAAGCTACTGACAACAGGTCAGCGGATCTTTTGTCATTTTATATTTTACCCCTTTTATATGTGTTAATTTCATTATAGCAGATTTTTAAAAAATTGTATGGCGTTTTTTACCAGCATTTAGATGTATATATGTGATTTGTGAATTTTGTATCTTATTTGCTACTGTGATATATTTAATAGCTCTTGTGATTGATTTTTTTTTATTTTTACAATCTCTCATAACTCTTAAATAGAGTGGCTTGTTACATTTTATCTGTTTTATGTAAATTATGTATGTTTTAGAATTTTAATGTCTATTGTAACAAGGTGAGACTTAATAAACAATCTGTCTGTCTGTCTGTTTCATCCATAAACACAAACGTTACGTGCCCTGTAAAATGTTAAACATTAAACAGTGTCATCTCCACTGTTCGGTCCACAACGCTTGGGTTTGGGTTAGGTTTAGGGTTGTGATTGTCAGATTGTCGCCAAGTCGTTGCAGCCGTTAACAGGCTGCGTGTATAGGTGCAGTCGTGTGTAGTGGCACATGAGTGATGTTAACACAGATTATAATGGCCTTATTATCACCACATAGGTCGTGTCAGTTGTGAGTTTGCTAGACGATTATCTCATGATTAAATATACCCTCTTTCACTGGTTTGTTTACAGTTTAACTTCGTTTAGAAATTGGTTAGGTGTCGCTTACATCAATGATAAATAATATCAGTAATAGAACATCCATTTTCGGGATGCACGAGTGTCCCAATTGTGTAAACCGCCACAAGCACAATTTTCTATTATTTATTTATTTATTTATTGAGTACAAGTTTCTATTATTTATTTATTTATTTATTTATTTATTTATTTATTTATTTATTTATTATTTATTTGTTTGGGTTTGTTTTTTTGTTGTTGTTTTTTGTTGTTTTTTAATTTATTTATTTTGGTTTTTTATTTATTTGTTTACAATCAGTGTCTGCCTGTGGAGTAATTTTCTGATTGTGACGTACACTTATGAGAATACGTAATATGTAAATCTACTTAGCTGAGGAGCGTTTAAGGTACTGGCAACGTTCAGTACGGAGTTTCCAATGTGGTATTTGTATTTGTAGGCTATATTTACAGTAGACCTTAGTCATTTCACAACATTTCCCTCCAAACGAAATGTAATAATATTTCCATATATTTTGTTTTTTGGCGTCCTACTTTCAAAAATAAACGCCCTATGATAGACCAATTCTTGAGGTTGAAGCAAGACAATAATGGCCCTATCACTAAATTATAGAAACAAATATTCACAATGTTTCCTAACCATTTATTATGAATCAGATGTAACTTGCGCCATCGCAGTCCACCAAGAAGTCTTTTGAAGTCAACGCTGTCTGAGACGTGAAGTTGTGACGACTTAGTTGACGATGTGGCAGTTGCTGAGGCTATTCTCTCCACAACATCGTCGACAATCTTTAACGTGCCTTTAAAGATATCCCTGTCCAAATATACTGATATTCTGATAGACACCAACAAGACGTACGTACTAACTCTTAGAAACAAATATTACGTAATTATAGTGCCTGTTTCCCATAGTAAAATTGGACATTTTTAACGCCATTGCGAAATATCTGTTTATGGTTAGGAAACTTCTTTATGTAATAACAAGTGGTCTACATTAAATCGAACCGGAAATTACATATCTATTTCAGCAAATACATGCTCATCGAAACAGGCGATGGGTGGTTTGGTAGCCTAGCGGTTAAAGGGTTCGCTCGTCATGCCGAAGACCCGGTTCGATACTCCACATGGGCACAATGTGTGAAGCCCTTTCTTGGGTGGTGTCCCTGTCGTGATGTTGCTGAAATATTGCTAAAAGCGGCGTAAAAGTAAACTAACTCACTCACTCAGTCGCGGAGAAGCACAATACAGCTGTTAATACATGTACTTGAGCCCTTAAGTCATAGAAATTACCTCAGAGATATGTTGATGTGGTGAAGTCTAACTGGACAGTGGGCAGTATTTTCATCACTGACATCTACTTAAATTACCTTACAACTGAAACCATAACCTTTTATATTATTTCACGCCTGAATTTATTTTTTACACCGATTCAAGCTATTTAATTGTGTCGTTTCGATTTATTTTCCTAGTAAGAATCTTCTACTTTATCAAAACTGCTAATCAATACATTTTATTTTGGGTTACAAAGACATCATCAAACGAATCCCATTTGCCTGAAATCATTAGAAACGATGGGTGGAAAAGAAGGCAGTTAAATATTTTCATTTGTAAATACACCCTCCACTACGTCAGCCCGTGCAATTCACCGCACGTGTTCATGAGGTGCAACCCAGATAGAGGATGCCAGTATTAATACTGAGGTGCAAGAGTTACAAAACTAGGGAGCCAGTATGCATTATTTTAGGTTTAAGCAGAATAAACTACACAGACTCGTCTCTTCGTAGTATATTTCTTACATATACCCGTTCTTCTGGGCCCCGTTCCTCAAACCGATCGTAGCGCTACGAATCCATGCTTAAGTATGGGAGTTACGATCATCTCAGCTCTACGATCGGTTTGTGGAACGGGGCCTTGGTCGTGAACCCACCAACATTTAGCATTTGATGCAAGTCCGTTTGATCACTTAAGCTTTGCATGGGTACATGGCTAGCTATTGGTCTGAAAGAGACAATTTGCTGAGAATAGTTTCCTCTCTCACATGTGTCAGTATCCGGGCTTATAGTGCACAAGGTGGGATTTCAATTTTACGCCGTTTACAGAAATATTCCAGCAATATCACGGCGGGGGTACACCAGAAAGGGCTTGACACATTGTACCCATGTTGGGAATCGAACCCGAGTCCTTAGCGTGACGAGCAAACGCTTTAACCACTACGCTACCCCACCGCCCCTATAGTGTTCAAATTAAAACCACGTTAATATATATGTCAATGTCCTCCCCACAGAAAATATAGGTTGATGTGTATGTGTTTATATGTATTCTGCCAAATGATTGACATCCATCAATAGTATTTCCGTGACAGGGTACAGGCTAGCTATTCTCGAAACGTTCGTAGCCCTACGAACTTCTTAAGCCCATTCTCGACACATTGGCTACGACCAAAGTTAAGAATTCTTAGGGCTACGAACGTTTCGAGAATAAGGGCCCAGGTTATTACCAAAAAGGTGCATAAAGGTGCATTTGTGACGTCATTTCAGGCTATAAATAGCACATATGTCCTCCAAATGAATGATGTTTTGATTTGTATTGTAGCATTGTAACTGCGGAAGAAACCTAATATTAAGGATCCAAGTTATTTTAGAAGACCCCTTTTGTTGGGAGTCACAATGAAACATGGTGACAACACTGTTGTGCTATTCAAATATCACCATTTGGGTAATATCTTTTTGCGTTTAGACAAAGAGCGCATGGAGCAAGACTTGGCTTCCAGTGAGCCGTTTTAAGATAAGATCAAATGTAATACTATATGCCTACAGTATCTGTGCTTTCCGTGTGAGGGATATACTGATAAGCTGTGTAGTCGGCTGAGTATTTTGTCCTCATATGTCATCATTACACATTCTCCATTGGCGTGATCTTATACTGCGACTCCTGTTAGTTCATGCATATGTAACTTCCTGGATATCGCGTCCCTAGCAACAGGAGGAACTACGACTAAACATTAGACCAGATCTAGAAGTATGGAGAGCATGAAGGCCCTTCTATGTACTCTCGTCCTGGTGTCGTCATTCGGCTATGGTAGGTCATACGATCTAACAGCGTTATCGTTTTCTATGTGTGTTCCTTCTTCAGTCAACATTTCGCGTTTGTGTCTAACCTTGGATAACTCGAAGTATTTTTGTACGTCCCTTAATTTTGACACTATGTCATATATTTGTAACATATGTTTCACTTTCGTAGTAAAGTACAGATTCTAGTACTTTTGATGGGTTGAGTCCCATGCTGGATTCGAACCCCCGCCCTCAGAGTCAAGTGGAAGCCGCGATGGCTTAATGGGTTAGAAGAAGGCTGACTTTGTGTGCTGGCGATTAGGTGCCTGACTCTGAGGGCGTTGGTTCGAATCCCGGATGGGACTCAACCGAACATGAGTACTAGAATCTTTACTTTACTGAAAACGTGTAATTCCAAATATAACATACATTTGACAACTTTCTAAATGGCACTGTGTATATATAAACGTTTAAATTTGTCCAACTTTTGTGCAATCAACGTCTGTCGCTCCGGGTATTTGTTTATAGAATCAAAGGACAAAGTAGAATAATGACATATACTAACTAACTTTATTCATGCTATAAGGTAACTGATTTCATGAACATGACTTAAATGAGTGAGGCAAAATGTGGCTGTTTCTTATTCTTTTTTCAGGAAGTGTTTGTCTGTTTTTTATTTGAGTATAACTAAGTATTGGACGCCGGCTGACACTCACTGATGAAATAAATAATAAATAAAATAAATAGATAAATAAATAAATACAGTCACTGTGATAGTTTGTTAAACACCAAACCAACGGTTCTTGGAACCTGCAAGTGTAAGAAAGAATAGAGCTTGAAGTCAACCGTTTGAACACTCATGGAAAATTTGCACAGGTTTTCAAACGCTGGACCAATCGTTGTTGGGCAAACGTTGTTTCCGGATGAATCAAAGTTTACTTGGTACTTCGTAGACATGCGCAACAGAGCGTGGCGTACACGGCATGGGCGTTTTCATGCCGTTAATGTCAGACAAAACGGTCGTTTCAGGGGTGGCTCAGTAATGATGTTTAGTGGGTTCACTGTGAATAACATGCTATTCACGGACATGACACTGGGCTGTACTACCGTGAAAACATCACGGAGGTTCACGTGGTACCGCCTGCACGCCGACTTGGACGTCGTTTTGTGTTTCAGGATGACACAGGAGTAGCTTGTCAACCCATTCAACCTACTCGCCTCTTTCCGTGACCTACAAGAAAACTCGTACATGTATAGTACGCCATTATTGCCAAGAATCGTGGCAAACCAATCAAATTGCGCGTAGTAAAATGTGAAATGATGTCAAATAGTTTCTTTGCGATTATCGATTTTCATTGTTATTTCCATGATTACAAACTTGTTACTGATATTTGTTAACGACATAAGGAACTTACATAAAGTGACGTTCGTGTTGTATTATAAATTAATTTGCGTTTTGTAAGAATAGCCGTGTTTGGAATGTGACAGTTATCCTTCCTTGGAAACTGTATGCCCCAGACTATTTTCGTGTTTGCGCTTAGACAAGGCTCAGTCGTGAACATGGCCACGAGAGGGGTACGACTCGCCATCCGGCTTGCCGGACTGACACGAGTAGTTACCAATCTTCTCAGCCATCGAATGTGTCTGGGATATCCTTGCACGGCGCCTACGTCATTGTCAACAACAATCGACCACTCTCGATGAACATGGCGCTGTCCTGCAGGAAGAATGGGATGGAATGAAGTTGACATTTAGATATGAGACTACCTCGTCTAATCCTGAAATGTCTTGCGAATACAGGCGGATTCACGCGATGTACTAAAAATGTTAGGCCAGAAATGCTTGGACAATGCTTCTTGGCAATTATTTGATAATGGTTGATATAATCATTCATACCATCTCGACCTAATATGGGATATCACGATCACGGTGTGCCATTTCCTATTCATAATGATTACTCGTAAAATATCGAAAAACATAGAAAAAAATCCATGGTAGGAACACTTTTAGGAAATAAACTATACTGTGACCCACCTGGCAGGCAGACAGGGTGACAGCGTTCATGTAACGCACGGGCAGCACATGCCAGGGACCGTCTCAAAATATCAAGTGTCAGTATAACTACTGGTCGAGGACTCTAGCGGAATTACAAGAGGTGCAACTCGGCTGACGTTAACGCCGTCCTGCAGACGGTATTCGTCCTCGATTTTGAGAACACGGTCTTCAGCCTTTTGCCACACTTCTGGAGTAATTCTCGCAAAAGAAGCATACACAAGCTCTTTAACGCTTGAAAGCTTGAATGTGGTATTATTGCGAGCAATCAAATTCTTACAGTTACCCCAGATCAGCTCGATGGGTTTGAGCTCACAGTGCCGTACTGGTGTACGCAGAACTATGTGGCCTTGTTTTGCAACTAGTTCGTTAGTGATGTACTGGATTGGCTTTTTGTGCTGCCGGATTTTTTCCATGAGCTTGGGCTTTGTTTCTGATTGCCTGTAAGGAACCTTACAGTAAGTGAGAAAATCCTGCAACTTAGCCTTGAYATTGCTCATGGTGGGTGTGATGGTACCAGGGACACGCAGGTTATGGTAACTGGCGTTATCCAAAATGATAACCCTTGGTACGTCCAGCTGCGATAAAAGCTGATGTTCGAACCAATCCAAAAAGACCTGCCCGTTCATTTCGCTATCACCATCAGATTTCTTGGC
Source organism: Haliotis laevigata (assembly GCA_008038995.1). Taxonomy (NCBI): domain Eukaryota; kingdom Metazoa; phylum Mollusca; class Gastropoda; order Lepetellida; family Haliotidae; genus Haliotis; species Haliotis laevigata. The sequence continues at coordinate 114,243 of VKKT01006314.1, read as the reverse complement.
CTCAAAAACAAAGTCATAACCCCCAGTCAGTCCATTGCTACGGGTACCAGTATGCAAGATGATCAGGCGTCTACCTTTGCCTAATAGTAACACTGGTGCTTTAAAGAAACTCTGAAGGAATCCTCATCCGATTGGTTGAGTCATTTCTATTACACCAGGTTTCATCAAGGTATATAATTTGAACCCCCAAATTGCGGTATTCTTCAACTGTTCTGAGATAAGCTGATCGCATGGACAGGATTGAGTACTTTTCTCTAAACACAGCTGTGTCATCTCCCCTTTTGGTGTACCTGAACCCCATTTCTACCAGAGCTACAATAAGTGTTGTTTTCGAGACTATTATTGCATCTTTGATCTCATCTTGTATTTAGAACACGTCAGTGGGATTTTGCGTTCATACAGTTTATAAACTGCACGGCGTATGACACCCTTATCAAAGCTATCCAGTTTGTGTTTCCTACCTGGTTTTGATTTTGACACGACCCCTGAGATATCATAGCTGACGAGAGGTTTCCCTCTTGTTTCTCCAGTATGAAATACTGGTATAAATTAATTGTTCTGCAGAGATATCAAGTCGCATGTAGCCAGTTCAGTGCTCATACACGAAGTGAAACTATCATTTGTGTCATTTTTACAATCATATATGTAATTTAATTAGTTGAGGCTATATGAATAATTATAGTCTGTATTTCAAAACTACAGTTTGTACGTAGAATATTTACGAATGTTGTTAAAACGTCAAAATTTCCTCCTGTGAAGTCACTCCTCAAGTGCATTTTTTCATCTGAGCTTTAATATCCAACTAGGTAGAGTCGTACATGTATCATATATGTGCTTTTATCTTGTGTCAAATTCATCATATTGATATTGAAGCCCAAAAGCATTTTCAAAGCATTTCCGGCATTACCTTTTTTAACCAATTAGCAGTGGCGTAGCTACAGCGTAGCACAAAAAGCACGTGCTTACACTTTAAAATTGAAAAAAAAGATTCAAGATGCTAAAAAAATTAACATTTAATTTGTTTTCATTTTTCCTGGGTGGTTTCTGGTATAGTGCCGTGGTGCCCGAACGCACCTTGCCTCGCTGATCATTTATAGAGAAAACATGTTGTGTCTACACTATGAACTAGATTATGTCTGGAAACAGGCTGACGCTTCTGTCCGAAATCGTTCGTTCTATAAACGTTATCGAAACTGTTACAGTCTCCTAGTATTGACTTAATTAAAGCTTCCAGTGAGGCATCAGTTGTCATTAGCAGTCTCCGGCAAATCCGTGAGGATGATGATGGTGTATGGCAAGAACTGTTTGACGATGCCTCACAGCTTGCAAGAAAATAAGAGCTGGCCCCTAGTATGCCACGGTGTGTTGGCCGTCGGAAAATGCGGGGCAATGCGCCTGCTCCAACGCCAATGATGTACTGGAAGAGAAACCTCCCTCTTCTTGACCACGTCTCTCAGGAAATGGAGCAGTGGTTGATTGTACCTATTGGTCGCTTTGAAGCACGGTACTTAGTGCCTAGCTCACTGCACAACCTTACTGATGAAAATGTAAGGAGGATGTTTCAACAATTTGTTGAACCGCGTTAAAGCGACATTGAGCAGCTGAATGTTGAAGTGTGACGGTGGAAATGCCGTTGGTAGGACGTAGCCATTGAAGAAAGGCCATCGTGTCTGCTAACAACTCTCGACTTTGCCAAGGAGGATCTTTATCCTCACATCCATGTAACCGTGAAAACCTTGGCGACAATGCCAGAGTCCTCTGCAACAGCTGAACGTTCTTTCAGCGCAATGAGACGCATTAAGACTTACCTCAGGTCAACAATCTTAACTGGCAGATTGTCTGCAGTTGCACTTATTCACGTACATCGTGATTTCGTGGTAGACATTGACATATTCGCACAAGGTCAAACTAGACGACTGGCTCTTCTATTTGACCAACATCTGTGATGACCTATTGTTGCTGTGATAGTTTGTTGAATCCTCTCAGTCGTCATGAGATCCACCTTATGCTTTGAAGTTGAAGTTTTTTCGAGTTTTCTTTAAGTTGTTTTGGTACTTTACTATTTACAATATTGTTTTGATGTCTTGGACATCTTGAATATTTATTTGGTCAGGATTTTTATGGTTTGCATGTTTTACCATGGAATTGCTGTTAGCCTTAACATTAACTTGTGTTCAGAAGAATGTTTTACTTTTAGATGTGGTATACCACCCTGATTTCAAAATGTTTCATCATTTGTGCTCACACTCTCACATTTTTCTGGCTACACGTCTGATTAGACGTTTCACGGAACAATGACGTACTGGACAGCGGGGTGTTTTGGCCGATAATCTAACAAAACACCGACTACTGCAAGTCTCAGTCAGATTCCATGTTACACTGTAATATATTTCATTAACGATAAACATGAATAGTTGTGACCGCTTTTCATTAAATATCCGCTACTTTTGTAATAGAGAGTGAGTGAGTATGGTTTTACGCCGCTTTTAGCAATATTCCAACTACATCACGGCGGGGCACACCAGAAACCTTTGTAATAATGTATGATGACTGAAATGTGTACAAACTGAGAATAGTGATGGAATGTAAATCTAGATGACTCGTGATCTTTATATTTATTGTGCACAAAATTTTACATAATGGAAAGTAGAAGACGTTTTAATGTACTCTGATTTAAATTGTTATGCCAGCTTCAATGGCAATGGGTCTTATTTAGGGGTCGGACGTTCTTTCACTTGATTGGTGTGCCTGGTAATGCTATGGACGCATAATCAACGAGCAACGTCACCCTACCTATAGCTCTTAGGCTGTCATTTTCCCCCAAGGCGTCTTAAATTTTTCACTGCCGTTTCTCCCTTTGATCACAATGACAATACACAATAACAGTCATTTAAAAGTCGAATACTTGCTGGAATAAAATGATTTTGAACTCTTTTTGTTTTAAAACGTGGCATTTGGTATCAGCGGCCTGAAGGTAAAATATTGTATTCAGAAAATAAAACGTGGCTGGGATCAGATAAGAATATCTCAGCGAGGTTAGGAACACGGGAATTAAAAAGAGATGGTAAATCCGAAACAGCCACCCCAGAGATTTTACTTACAATTAAAATGGTTTTGTTGAGATTGAAGGTTTGCTTTTGACATTAATACTGTCAACAAACCAACGATAAAACAACAGCATCACCTTTTGATGTCAAAGATATCAGTTTGCGCATAAAATACAATCTTTGCTGACATTTCCTAAAAATACTTAACTCACTGCACCGGAAGGAAACGTCAGGCACTAGTCAAGTCTGGGTATTGTCTTGCATCGATCGATGTTTCATATTTAAGAACATGTTGTAGGTACCTGCGAAAGATGTTGGAATGACAAAAACTGTAAATATGGATGCTGCAACTTGGAGTGTTGTACAGGTTACAATTAGTAAGTATTACCGAAAAAGATTCATCTGTCTGTTTAAAAGGTGTCACCTATCATATGCTTAAAGCTTGGTGAGATTAGTAAGTTTCTGCATGAAGCTTCATACTCATATTGAAATATCCACTGTCTGAGGTCAAAGGTTGACTGACGAGATAAACAGATACATAGAAAGATAGAGAAGTGCTGTTGTAGCATATATACTGACCAGCAAAACAAACGCAATTCAAGAAATCAAAATAATTGTGTTAGTGTATCAAATCCAAACTCATGATGAAAAAGTATAATTTTCATGAATTCTGAGTTGCGTTTTATTGCTGGTCAGTATATATGTATATATATATAGATATAGATAGATAAATATAAACAAGTGATTTCTGCAGGTGTATAAGCAATAAATATATAAAATATGAGTCCAGATATTTCTTCTTGTCAAATCTCCTTTATATCTGCACAAGATTTTTCGCCGTTCAACGGCTCTTCAGGTGTACAATGAAAGCTGAGTGTCGTCATCGGCAACACATATGGGTAATAGCTATGTCGTCATCATGCGTATCACGTTAAGCAGTTAGTGACAATAGCGGGAAACGTAAAACGTAGTCATGGGTGACAGTAAGGTTACGTTTGTGACGTCATCGTGTTTTTGACGTCATAGTTAGAAACAATAGTGGTGGACGTGTATGCATTTTGGTTTCAGTGAACAAATACATACTGAGTTACATTGAGAAAGTTACAAAATTATACTTTTGTATATTTTATACATAGATATATATATAGATATATATAACACTACTGTATCTATCTATCTATGTTTATAAGTCGGTGACCTCATATGATCTCATATGCTATCCGTAAAAGCTGTCTTCATCATAATCTGTTAAATTGTCTCCCTTCTATTTTCAGCTACGTGTATGTGGGTGTGGGCTCGATGTTTGGCGTAGTTACCATCATCGGGGTCGTTGTTATCATCGTATGCTTGTTGAAGAAGAATACCAGACCTGGTCGTGTGATCGCTGCCACTCGACCTGCCCCGGGTCTGGCGGTACACTCTCATTTCACAGCCACAAGTAAGTGTGAGCATGGCGAGATCTAATGGTGAATAGTAACAAAAGTGCATACGCGATTGCATCAATCTACGCAATTTGGATACGATGACATGTGTCAGCCAAGTCAGAGAGCCTGACCACCCGATCCCGGTCAGAGATTGAACTATTTAACGTCAGTGAATCGGCCTCTCTCTATATGTATTTATGTCTGCCCCCGAAGGGTCGGGAGACATATTGTTTTGGGTTGAGTTTCCGTCGGCGTTGACGTTGGCGTTCCCAGTGTTTCCGGAACATAGCTCTAAAACTTGCCAAATTTGCCATACTGCCTCTCCATATCATGTAGATGTGCCTTTTTGGGGGTTTAAGGTTTTTTTTGTCAATTTCATTTTTTTCCGTTTTCATGGCATCAATTTGGTCTTTCTGAAGGTAAAGTTCGTTTCCGGAGCATAATTCTGAAACTAATTGACCCCTCTCCATATCATGTAGATGAGCCATTTGGTGGTTTGAGCTATTTTTTTTCAATTTTATTTTTTTCTGTTTTCATGGCAACAATTTGGACATTTTTTTTTGAAGGGTCAAGTTCGTTTCCGGAGCATACTTCTGAAATTAATTGACCCTTCTTCACCACATTTGCTATACTGCCTCTCCATAACGTGTAAATATGCATTTTCTTTCATTTTTTTTAATTTTCTGTTTCAATGGCATCTAATTTGGACTTGGTCATTTTGAAGGGTAGGGTTTGTGTTCGGCGCATAACTCTAAAACCACTTCACCCATCTTCACCAAATTGTGTATACTTAATACCAATTATTAGTACATACATACATACATACTTACATACATACAATTGTATAGCGCCGATATCCAGCTCAGCTGCTCAAAGGCGCTTTGTTTTTTCCCTCGATCAATGGATGTCAATCTCAGCGGCACGTCGTATTATCAATCTCAACTCCCCGGGGTTAAGCTTAGACGCATCAACCATATACATGTACCACTTTAAGCAGCATGAATTTTCTCTTTATATATTCCAAACATGCTCACAGATTTTGAAATTGAAGGTCTTTACGTTAATTGGGTGAAGGGGGAGACATCTATTTTTACGAGTAAAAATACTTTCTAGTTAAGATTGAGTTAAGAGAAACATAACATAGATCGGTTTAACACATATGTATTTTTTTCAGACAGCAGTGGACAAACTCAGAGTAGCTCGTTCGTATACCCCGCACCGCACGGATCCCCCGGTTACGACCCCTACTCCGCCTACCCACCTCCAGGGGCTGCATCCCCACCCCCTGATTACAGCACCCACCCTCCAACCTACCAGGAAAAATCATAAACTGGTACAAACAATAGGGGATATCTCAGCGAAACTAATTGTCATCACGTTAAAAGACAATTAAATATCACAATATTCAATCTAAGCGTAATACCACATAGCTTGAATCTTGAGTGTGGTGTTAAACAACAGACAGACAGGCATAAATGCCGTCTGTTGTATGTATCCTAAAATACATATAAAGGTTCATTGTCTGACATGTATCTGCTGTCCGTTTACCTGCTTATAGTTATGAGTTCTTATGTTGCTATTGATGGTTATTTTCATATCATTCAGAATATCCACGGCTGACCCCTATGTCAACCTTATTGTAAAATGTTATTTAATAACTTTTCATAATGTACAATACCATGAACTAAAGTGTATCTATTAGAAAAGTGAATGCAATACAATTTTACCATGTTTAGAAAACTATCAGTGGAAAGCTGCCCGAGCAGTCGTCGCACAAAGGGACGTAACTCCTATTTGTTTCTACCTGGCTGAAATCGATCGCTCATTACAGGTTACTCAACACCAAATGTTTTCCCATAGACTCCTTGTTACGGTCAAAACACTTATTTTCCTAAAACTTTATTTTTCAAAATCATTTTTCGTTACATTTCTAGTTTTTATTTAACTGAGTGTAATTTAACTCTTATTTCGGTAACACCATTGCCACTTTCTTAATAACCCTCAAAAAGAGAGGTAACTGACTCAGGGCATGCCATGTGCTTGCACGGTAAACAACAACCACGAGAATGTCCAAAGTAGTGGTGAGCATAATTACTGTAGTTTTCATATTTCATGAATTGTAATTTGTTAAAGTAACTTTAATCTATATTTTCATGTAAGTCGTGATAATTTTTGTGTAGGAATTTTGCTTTATTTGGTAATTTTGTGGCAAGTTGTAAGTTGGTCAAAATTATGTGAATACATGTTTTTCATGGCATAAGGTTAACATTTTCTCAGTGCTTTTGAAGAAGTTTTCATGCTTTTAATGTTTTATTGTATTTCAAATGTGCTAAGGAACATAATTATAACAATATTTTGTGCTTTTGTCCTTTGAATGAGTTTGGGAAGTGGCAGTACAGCCATTTGCTCATTTAGCAAGTTAAATTCTGTTAATGGCTTATTATTTCCTTAAACTTATTCAGTTCTTCTACTATTTTCAGTTAATCTACTGTAAAAGGCAACATAAATTGAATATGAATATTAGAATTAGAATTGGAAATGGATGGACATGTTGAACAGATGGACATTGAATAAAGTGATACATACAATACACAAGAATCATGTCGTTCGCAACATAGCATTAACACTACTGGACATTCACATTACTGGACATTTGCATTATTGGACATTGCTATTTCTGGATATTGGAAAGACAAGTGGACTTTGAAAGAAATTGTAAGAAGTTAGAAATTAGAAGGAATTGGAATCAAGAATGCTGACCAGAAAAGGTTTATGTACTGCTCTAGAAATCAAGGGTGAAAGAGTACAGTAAATTTTCCATCAACTTGAAAGAAACTATCATCATATCAACTTAGTTATTGCTACAGGGGTTTAACTAAGTTTACTGTTGAGGAAGTTCGCCGTGAATATGCCTCATGGTTGACTCTCTTTAAAACTCTTTATGCTGCTAGAGAAGAATACATACAGTTATTAGAAGAGCCAGCGTTGTCATATTTTAAGGAAGAAGTAGGGACACAAGATAAGATTCTGTTGAGAATCAAGACAACTATAGCGCAGTATTTATTGGAACAAAGTTCAAGTCAGGCTATGAATGAGCATTCTGGGAAAACAATTATAGCAAGAAGTCACTATCTGTTAATAGTGGAAAATCGTCACATGCAAGTAAAGTTTCCCCAGCTATGTTACATGAGAAACAGAAGCAAGCAGAACTAGAAGCTAGGAAAACGGCTCTTAAAGAGAAACAAAAGATTGAACAGGCTAAATTAGACATTCAGATTAAAGAGGAGGACTTAGAGCTACAGACACAAAGTGAGGTTTGACAAGCCAAATCAAGTGTATTGAATGACTTTGAAAATGATCAGGATAGTGTGGGTGTTGAGGTGAAATTGGGTTTTACGTCGTACTTGAGAATATTTCGCTCATATGACGACGTGGATAGTGTGGGCCCTTAAGATACAAGTTCAAGTAGGAAAGAAACTGTCAATATTGACCAATTCGTGACCAACTCGTGTTAATCCGGGACAAGCCGAATAGCGACTCGTGCCCCTCTGGAAGGATTTCATATTGGCGCATGAACATCAGAACTACTTTAAACAAGAACGATAACTCTATCCCTGTTTGATTCCAATGTTTTTAAAAATCACCGAAGCACATGTACATAGTATTGATAGGTTGTTGTTTTGGTTTTTTTTAATTATTTATATTAATGAATTAAACCTCTTTGATACAACTAAAAGAAGGAGAGAAACATATTTGTTAAAGACATATTCTAATGTAATTATTACCAGCTGTTCACCTTACATTTCCAATTATTTTAATTAATAGGGTTCTTAATAGGGTTTAATCATGACAAATGGGATTTGTTTTATTGAATATACAAATAAAATAAACAAAATTCAGCTACKTTAAATCCCAAAGCAGATACTCAAAAATGACTTTAAAATATTTCTCAAACTGAACATTCGTGTAACCTTGCTGTCACATCCCTGGCGGAATTTTAAATGAATTCGCTGAAATAAATATGAATGACCAAAAACAGTCAGACTAAAATATCCCCAGAGATATGAAATATAAGCCCAATGTTAAAGATTAAGGTTGATTAGTTACATACAAACACGATATATTGTTTTGAAACTGGTAGCGATTAAAATTACAATTCCTAAAATTGGTCGAAGCGCACGTACAATCTGCGTAACAAGCCCGCAAGATCGTCAGAAATACACTCAGTTGGACCCATGAGAGCTGTTATGTCAACAAATGCACGCGTGTGTATTTGAATGTCTCACCGTCAATCGTGTGATTCTTATTAAAAACTTCACAAAAGGCAGCAAAATCCATTTAGCTACGTTCTTTGTACTTTCAATATGACGATATATATTTTTCATGATTTTTTAAACAATGACATAATGCCAGAAACGTTTTAAGTACTCGGGATTATTTTTATCAAAGCACCGCGCTCATTTACACGCGTTCTGATTGTTTTGTCGTATTTTCGCACATAACAAGTATCGAGTGGGTGACGAGTCTTCTTGGAGGTTACGGAAAGGGGCGAGTGGTGACGAATGAATATTGACCCTCCATTGAAATCTGAGCCAGTTATAGAAACTAAGCCAGTCTACAGTCCTGAAGACACAGGTTTGAATACAAGAAATTCCTCTTTTCTTCCATCTAGAAGTTATAGTTATTCACAAGATGTTTTCATGTCAGTAGTTTAACAACTTAGGAAGCCAGTACCGGACATCCAGAAATTTAGTGGAAATCCCCTAGAATACCAGAAGTTTATGCGTCAGTTTCGAACCAAGATAGTCACTAACTCTAGCTCCAAAGATGAACTCATGTGCTACTTAGAGCAGTTCACAATAGGGGAGGCTCATCAAGTTGTTAGAAGCTTCAGCTACTTAGATTCAAGAGATGGTTGTCATGCTGCAATGTGTGAACTTGAGTCTAGGTATGGCAACCAAGAGATAATTGCTAGCACTTTGATTAAGAACGCTATGTGTTGGCCGAACATCAAACCGGACAATGTTAAAGCTTTGGATGAATATTCTGTGTTCTTGAATGAGTGTCAGAATGCTGTTAGGCTACATGCAGTTAAGGTTCTAGAATACCCACACAACATTCGCAAGTTAGCCATGAAACTTCCATTCCACTGTCAAGAAATATGGAGAAGTATTGTCATAAATCTCCGTCAATCCAGAAGGGGTGTTGAATTCTCTGACCTTGTTCAC